>DWMY01000022.1:0-85566 GCA_018249775.1 Heliconius hecalesia formosus
TCCGAAGACCCTCAAGTATCTCTGTATGAGTATTTTATTACAATTGAATTAGCGGTTTGGCCCTGATTGCGTAACAGACAGACAGACAGACAGAGTTACTTTCGAATTTATAATATAGGTATGGATATATATATATATATTTAGATTTAGAAACGTAATAGCAGCAGCAGAACCCAGGGAAATCATATTCTAAAAAAATTATATTGTCTGACTAGATGTAACCTTACTACCTACTACCTACTACTACCTTATAGCATTTTCTTAGCAGTCTCAGCAGAAATATTAAAATTGTGTCCATTTTTGCCCAGTTCTACTTTATTTTATTCCTATCGTTTATTTTCGCTACTGAACCAATATATTTTACTTACCTTTCATAGCACAATTAAAAATCTAAGACAGTGTGAGATTCGGCGTTTTCGGACGCCTTTCACTGTAGTAGTTTTTATAGCGTGGTCGGCCACGTGCTTCTGGACATAGAATAAGGGAAATGAAAGTGATATAGGGTACAATCCCATCATATTTTTTTTTTCATTGTGAAATATTGAGGTTATTATTTTCGAGTTTTAATGCATTTTCACTAATTTGCCTAAAATGTAAAAAGACACTTCATATTATGACGGCCCATTTTTGGGGTTCCGTATCGAATAGAAAAAAAACCCTTATGGGATCACTTTATAGAGAAATTATTAAATCTAGATGAAATTATTACAATCTGAGGACAGAAAAAGAAGTCAATGCAATCAAAATATATATGTTTATGCATATCGTTTTTGTTGTATATTGTATAAAATTCGCATCGTAACCAACATCCATAGGATCCGTTGACTTAGAATTGTGATATTTCTCAATTCTTAATTGAGAGTAAAAATAAAAAATCTGTGATATTTCGGGAGTGAATTTCATACAAATTGAAAGCATACCGTAAACTTAAGTTTGTTTTTACCGTTTATCTATTAAGCCGAAATTGGCTTGGAACCAGTGCACTTGACCAGCATTTTTCATCTGTTGTGTTAACTATGTGTGGTGAGTTGCGAAACTCAACGAATCTCTCAAACTATTCATATACCTCCAGTGGTCTCGAACTTACTACCGTCTTGTACATACACTTTTATAGAATAACTAAGGTGTGTCTGGATGTATCATTTCTGTCTTGTAGTCTTAGATGAAGCGTATCTATCTTGTCACCGGTTTGCATAACTTTGTCGACCTGGTTGGACCACATATTTTTCGTCGTTTTTGGTAAGCGTTTGGCTCCCACCGTCCACTACCTTGTCTTATAAACATATCTATATAGATAATTAATTTTTTTTGTACTACTATTGTGTTTGAGTTTTAAGATTTTTTTTAATTTGTGACTATTGATATTTTTTTAAATATTATACATTTTATATTAGAAAAATCGCCTTGAAACATTATCAAAGAACTAGAAACTATGTACATAAATTATAATAATTAAGACTTTGTTCTATATATACATTTCAAAGTGCAGTAACATGAATTTAAATAACACAATTACCGAATGTTTACACGCTAATCTTGTGTTTACCAATTTATTATGTAAAACGTATATCTATTAATAACGTATATGGCCAGTCTTGGCGCAGGAGCACATGCGTGTGACCTTAATCGCGACAGGTTATAGGTTCCATTCTCATTCGAAGAAATAAAATATTTTCATCCAGTTGCGAAGCAAAGCGCGGCATTGAGTTCCGGCATTCAACAGGCAATGCCTCCAAAATTCGGCGGAAATTAGGAAATACGGGATACAGCGTGAAAGTATATAATGACTGATTTATTGACTATTATGGCAAGGAAGTAGTTTGTATAGCAATACCATTGTACAAACCTCACTAAAAAAAGGGGAAAGGCTGATAAGCTGTTGTAATGTTATTATTATACCCGAGTGAAACGACTTGTATTGATGGAGCACGTACTGCTTATTGTCAATAATACAACTGTGCTACAGTCAATAGAAAATGAGCCTTTCATTTGAAACATAAAATTTATAAATCAATAATAAATATACAAAGAAAAATTATTAATTTTATGTATTTCTATAGGTACTAATGTGAATCTAACGAAGATTAGTTAAGAAGTATGTACCCATTTTAATAGGTTGTGGTTGTAAGTACCATTTCCGACGAGTGAATGTCTATATTTAATGCTTTTTGGTATAGAACCCATAACCTGACAAGACCGTGTCTCTGAAGTACTAATTGTAACTTATAAGTGGATCGAATTCAGGACCAAATACAGGAGTAACTGTACGAGTACAAAGTAATTTTATAATAAGTTTCTCTTTTCTACTGTTTAAATTATAAACCAATAATTGTTGGTATTATGCTTATACAGGACGTAGCGCAATCGACGGATCGACCGTTGTCTGTGGGAGTCTACCCCCTCTGACTTCAATGTCTATCATTTTCATCCTCATTTGCACTTGATCAGCAGATATTTGAGAATTTATGATTTTTTAGAAATATTGCTAATACAGCCCGACTGTTGGATCTGCGTCCGTGTTTTTTTGTTAATATATTTAAATAGGCTATTAGTAATAGGCTTTTTGTATCAAATAATAGTTTAAACCTATCGGTTTATAAATCTTGGAAATTACACTACAACAAAGTTTTAAATAACTTATATTTTATCAAAAACTTTTAAGGGTTGTAGCGAAATAAGATTACTGATGATTTTTTCCAGAAGTAATTTTAAAAACTATTATGTAAAATAATATCTAAAAGTTTGAACCACGTCGTTCGTTTAAATTTTTAGTTGGATTTCAATTAAACCTTTATATGATTTAAAAAATAGTTTATCAAAACCGTACGTATGACCGTTTATCATTTATCTGCGACACATAGTACTTTTAACAACACTCACAATGAAGTTCTTACGTAAATGATTACTATAATTAGAATATAATTAAAGGAAACCTATTAATAATTATATTTAATAATAGCTTTGTGTCCTGTTACCAGTAGTTCGCAAGGGTAATGTTTTGTTTTTGTCACTTTATTAATATTCATACAGTCGTTCCACAGGGGCACAAGAGTGCGATCCTAAATGCGACAGATTTCGGATTCGATATCCACTCGAGGAAACGATATGTTTAGAAATTTTTCCTAGTTATGGTAACAAGACTAAGCACGGTGTTGAATTCCGCCATTCAACGCGCAATGCTTCCAGAATTCAGCGGAAAGTGGGAAAAGGAAATGTCTTAATGGGGACGAAGTGTCTCAAACATAGGTTTCAGGCTTCCCTCTACATACCCTGCCATAAGCCAAGGGCGGAAATAAGAGAATCATTTCCGCCCACTTGATTTTGATCATTGATTGATTGATATTGATATTTTGTGTCAGATGACAAAATATGCTACCTTATTTTATATATCAACAGATCAGGTAAACAAACCATAACATTCAATTTATAAATATAAATATTTCCTGAGTGGGGCTCGAACTCACAACTATCGTATAAATGGGACTATTCACAACTGATCTGCAATGATGTGTAACAAGTAACAACTAAAAATAACTATATAACTGTAAATAATAAAGAGGAAGAGTTTTTTTGTTTGTTTCTTGTTTGTTTGTTTGTTTAAACGCTAAGATCTCTGGATCCACTGGTCCGATTTACTATTATATAGCCATAGAATTGCTTTAAAATTGCTTTAAGCGCGTGCGCTGCACATATAGCTTATTATATGTCAGTATGTTGTATGACAAACATATTCAATTTTATTAGATCTAAAATAAACTTCACGACGTCATATATCTATATCTTATAAATATTACCGCCGATGATACAGCCACGTAGTGTTCATGGTTGAATGTATAAATCTGTTGGCAAATGCTGCATAATAAATTAATTGTAGGTGGTGTGCGGGCGAAGCCGCGAGTAGGCCGTTAGTATAACTATAAATTTGGATAGGCGAACGTCTGGCTTTGCTTCTTTTTACCTTGGAAGTGGAACGTTGCGAAACGTCAAATCTTGATCACCGACATAAGTAGTTTGCGCTGTCAAAAGGCGTACAGACTTTAAAAAATATATTTCTTAACTATGTAAACCATATTACTTATTCAAAATATCGTATATTGGCTAGGTTACTTCATTTATTTTAAGGTTATTTGGTGCAACGCAATCAAAATAAACATATTTTGATTGCGTTCATTTAATAAGAGAGAGATGAAATGATTTATATTAATCTTTTTTAAGTTTACTTCTACATAACTTCTGTAGGTACTAACCTACCCTAAAACGCAATAAATATAAAAAATAAAATGTAAAACCTAGTAGCAATCTTAAATATAATTTCCATGATATTATATAAATATTTATACGATAAAGTGTCACCATTCTACGTTTATTATCTTAAGTGCACATTCACTGCAGCGAAAAAAAAAATAGTAGTGTCTAAAAGGATTGCGCAATACAATGCATCACATAATCGGTCGAAATTGTGCGGAGTACTGTCGATCTGTAACGGTAGTTTTTTTGTATGTCGTACATAGTTGCTGAAAAAGCTTTCAAAGTTAAGAGTAAATTTTTGTATTGAATATGAAATATGAATTGTTATAATTAATAATTATTATATTGTTAGAAATGGGAAGCGGGTAACGTTTTTTAAAAACAACACGTTAAAACACATATCGTCTATATGATTCTAAACTATTTTGAAAGAGATACTATGTAATTGTAATAAGTGATATGTATCACCTACTAACAATACTTCACACTAGTTTCCTTCCAATAGGGGCCGTCACTTACAAGCGAGTGCCCCCCGATTGACACAATTCCACTGATTTTATAGTTATTTTCCACGTAAATCTACCCTCTTTTACACGACTACGCTAACAGTATTATGATTAATATGGTCAGACGTGCGCATTCGTGCGCTTGTGCCATTGCGTTTATCTGTGAATGGTTGTGGGTTCGATTCCCTCTCGAGAAATGAAATATTTAATATTTTTGGTGAGGAGCACAGCAGTTGAGTTCCGCTGCACAACACGCAATGCCTCCATATTTTGGCGGACAGTGTGGAAGAGAAGTGTGCATTTTAGCGTAAGATCCCAGGCCCGCCAGCCGTCTTTGCTAAAATGACGTAGGTCTGGGAGTTCTGAGATCTCAGTCTATTTTTAACGTGAAGTAAAAAAATATAATGATAACGATTTTAGACTCATAACTATCATTTAAACTTAAAAAACATATATTGAATAACATATTATATTATACTAATATTTATCTTAAGAATTAAATATAATTTGTTTTTTTTTTAAATTAAGTTTTGAATGAACTATGAAATAACTAGACTCAACTCTCAAGAAAATCCAAAACTTTATCATCGCGTCCAATATTTTAAAATAAAAAAAATATTATAGATATAATAAAATATTTTTCAATGTACAGAACATAGAACAAATTTTGACTATATTAAACGTATTGAGATTGTAAGAGATTTAAAGTTCATGTACCTTCTATGATTGTTACACCTATAGTACAAGACCTTATTTAAATTATTTTCAAAAGACATTTTTCTTTAAAATAAACAAAACGTCGATTCTTCTGTTCTTTTTTCTGTATTTTTCTCAGATATTACAATATGAAATTATCATATCGTACCTACTTATTATAGAACAAAGTACTGCGTCTATGTAATTATTAATACAGACTTATTACTATTATTAATACTGACTTATTATTATTACATAGAGAAATATAATGACGTTATGATGACAAAGAAATATTGTATTTTAAATATGCTTAAGTAAATATAATTTACATATGACTTGCTTATTTAGTTTTGTACATCTAAAAAACTTGGTTCCAAGTTCCAACTTATTTTATATGCAAGAAAGTCCCGTTTATAATGTTAGTTACGAAAAGTTAGCCATTGAGGCTCGCCAGAGGTAGACTCCGTTCACGTGTTTACCGAAGCATGAATACCTAAATAAAGTTTTCTTTTTCTAGTAAAAAGACATGACAGAACCAAATTTTTGTTTAAATGAAGAACAAGATTGTTATATATAATTATAGGTATGTACATTACATTAAATAAAGTATATTATATAATTTGTGTCATATATTATATGAATCCTTTCTTTTAATTTCCTTTAGACGCTGTATATCGCACACGCTGTATATGGGAACCTGGGAACCTAGTGCTAAGACACTCCGTTCCCATTAAGACACTTTTGTTGCCCTCTTTCCGCTAAAGTCTGGCTGTATAACGTGTTGAACGGCGGAAATCAACGCCGCGCTTTGTCTCGTTACTAGAGCGAGAAAATGATAATATTACATATTTCATTTCTTCGAGTGAGAATCGAACCCAGAACCTGTCGCGTTTTCACTACAACTGTGTAATAAGGTCCTGATACTATTGATAATATAAAAAATAGTATTATTATTATTAATATAATGATTTCACTATAATTGTTTTATTTTGCAATTTTATTAACGTTTTAGACATTATTTAAATATTTCTGCTCAATTTGTAGGTTTGGAGTAATTTTGAAAGCTCTCCATTTTTATCACCAAAATGAGTGACTATAATTGAAATACTCATATTATAAATAAACATTGGAATATATAATATAATAATAACAATATTTCGCTCGGCCAGTGAAAGATTTCATGAAAAGCACAACACGCTTAACATTCGCATTGCATTATGCTGCATTTATTAAATATATCTCTAAATACTTACATATAAAAAAAGGATAGAAAAGTCAATTCTGTAAATTAAACATCAAAAAAAGAAAACAAAATTAAATCAGTTAATATATTCATAATAGAAGCTAAAAAATCACTCAGCATAATTTTTGTCTGTCTGTTCGTTTGTTCGCCAATCAAGCAAAAATTACCGAATATAAATAGATGAATTTATGTATGGTTATAGCATAGGGTCTAGAGGTATTTTATTTTAGGTTTCATCCCAGTTTTTAGCATCCCTAAAAAAAATAAAAACCAAGACTAATTCTTCAAATATCGATAACTCGATGGAAGTGAAAGAATTTTAACATGATAATGGTTCAAAGACTAAAGCAACTTAAAGTATAGTTTTCAATCAATTAGCTCAAAACAATTTTAGTAGACTTTAAATCACTCTTTAACAGAAGATAGTTCAATTAATAGTTTTTTAGTCTAACATAAATATTATTTTTAACGACAAAATTGGTGACGTTAAATAAAAATAAACAGTTGATATTAAAGTCGGGACTTTCAAATGGCGATAGGCGAATATGCAATAAAAAATAAATGTATTTGAAAAAATAATTTATTAACTATAAGAATGTTGGTTGTTCTTCACAAGATATAAGAATTAAGAAGCTGCCTAAAATATGCTTGTTGTAATAACTATTGGTATTTATGAAACAAAAAAAAATATATAAAAATATTAAATATTTTTATATAATAATCTGTGATTGTTATAAATAAATGTATTTCGTTCAAATCAATTCTTTAAAAAAAAGAGTGTACAAAAAATGATCTTATCCCTATGAGGATATAAATAAATACTTATCACGGTCAATGATTGATTAAATAATCAATAAATCTGTTTACGTGGTAGTAAATGCCATCAAAAACATACATCTGAAATGAGAGCAAAGTTAAATGTTAACGTTTTGACTAACAAAAGAATGGGAGATCTATATGGGTGCCCAGTGTTGTGTTCACTCGGAATAAATTTCAACCTCTTAATTTTACTAGTTTTTTTTACGTACAATCTTTATTATATTTATAAGTTATTGTATTTCCAGACTACTAGGTTGATGTTTGAATGGATGTCTGGTGGCAAAAAAATAGCCAAGTCAAGAAATTATTTCTAAAATTATTATCTATTTAAATCATTGCATCACAGATCGAAAAAATGGAAATATAAATTTAAGTAAATATTTCATCTCCTCGAGTGGGGATCGAACTCACAATCAGTCGATTTTACAGTCACAATTCGTGCCGCTTAGCCACGACTGGATCTATCTCAGTCAAAATATCAAGTTTCTATGTCACCTAGAAGTAGATTAGGTGTTTGATGAGAGAGTGAGTCAGTCACAAAAATGCTGATTTTCAAATGTTAATATATCAATAACCGTTTAAGTTAAATTATTTAAATTTTATATACATCACGAACTTGTGGATTTTAACTAATGGACTAGATTTCATGTATGTAGACTAATTGGCTCACGAATAACGAAGGGCTCAAGAGTAGCTGGTAGTGGCTAGTGTAAAACACACTTTGGCGCGTGTCTTGATTAATTAATTCAAATTGACGAATGTTACAAGATAATGTTACATCCTTTATTAGGCCGTCGTGGCCCAGGGGCCTAAAGGTGTGACTGTAACGCGACGGTTGTGGATTCGATCTCTACACGAGGTAATTCATGATTATTTATTAATATTTTTATTTCTTCGCTCTGGCACCAAGGCAAAAGTTCGCTCTGCCTACACTTCTATATGCTGGACACAGCGTGTTACTTATTAAAAAAAGCTTATATAATACTATAGGGCGCGCGCGGCTTCGCCCGCTTATTTTCACCCTTAGGAGTGGATTCTAAAAAAAACCACGAAACACGTGTTCAATAAAATATTTTTAACAGTCTAAATTAAATTTTTGCGATTTAAAGATTTTTCCATATAAACTTTCTACCCTTTATTTGAACCTTTAGGGAGTGAATTCTAAAAAACCATGAAACACGTGTTCAATAAATTATTTTTAAGTCTGAATTTCAAATTTTATAAAAATCGGTGCCGATTCTTTTTTTTTTCCATACAAACTTTGAACCCCTATTTCATCACTTCAGGGTTAAAATTTTTTAAAATCCCTGCTTAGTGGATGTCCAGATTACGAAAATAAACACTTGTCCAAATTTCACGTTTCTACGCACAGCGATTACGGCTGTGCGTGCGTCTTACCTCAGTCAGTCAGGTACATGTCCTTTTATATATATAGATTGAATGAATATAATATATTCACATATATACATATATATACTCCATTCTGTACGAACCTAGAAAAATTATTCTGCAAATATATACTATTATACATACCACTTACATAATTTGATAATGAACAAGTAAATAAATACATAAATAAAGCCAGTCGTGACGCAGGGGCACTGGGGGTTGGGCTGGGCACACCTGTGGGACAGGGGGTTGTGGGTTCGATATCCACTCGGGGAAATTAAATATTTAATGTTTCCATTTTCTTCGTTCTGGTGTGAAGGCAAAACGAGGCGTTGAGTTCCGCTCAAAACGCAATGCCTCCATCAGAATTCGGCGTAAAATGGGCAACGGAGTGTCTTAACACTATGTTCTATCGCCTATCCTGCTGGATGGGGCGTGAATCTGATGTATTTTTTTTATAAGGTGAGTGACGGTACAACGTGACAGTAAACGTGACGGTTGTTGCTTTCCATAGTAATAAAGTAAACATACTGAAGTAAGTAACATGTAATAAGTATTTGCTTATTTTCTAAGCATATTCAATTATTACTAAAGTTGAAGACCATTCATTATATTTTACAACCCATTGTTATTTACATATATTTAATAGTGCACTCTGTCTTATGGATCTTAATTGTATGCAAAGTCAATATATAAATACCTAAAGTGTTTAGTAGAAATGTCGGTACGCAAATAAGCAATACATACATATAAAATTTTGACTATAGGCCGAGTGCTCACACGCGGCTTTGACCGCTCATACTTATTGTTAGTGGCCAATTTATAAAAAAAAATTTAATGAATTATTAGATGAACTGTTGACTGTTATTCTGATGTATAAGCTATATTACTGTAAAGTTTACTCTAAATCTGTTCAGTAGTTATTGCGTGAAAGTCGAACATACATACATATCATATCCATTCACACAAACATTCAAATTTATAATATTAGTAGGACAAGTACCCATAGGAAACCCCAAAAAGTGACGTGTTTTTACTTCTTCCATCGTACCTAGTGATTATATTTATAACTACATTACTTAGTTATAATTATTTAATGACATTTGCGAAATTACTATTATCATATGCTAACAAAGCTGTATCATATCCATTTTGCAGTTTGTCTATAATTTAAAGATCACATTTTCAATCGTTAAGATGGATGGCATTGGAATATTGTGAATTGGTTTTGTTTACTTTATACAAAAATACCACCTCTGGTTTAACCTAAATAAATAAGATTTTTATGATTAACGCTAGACATAACTTTGAAGTTATTTTTTTATTTTACGTTTTCTGTCCTTTCTTTTTTTTATTCCTCTGCGTACCCTTTTGTTAAAACTCTCCGTTCTCCACACACCACCCAATTTCAAGTTGAGTAGCGGAATTCAACGCTGTGCTTTAGTGTAACTTAAGCTTATGAAATAATTATTTAAGCAATATATAAATGTTATATTTTTTACAAGTATATATGTACGTACTGAGGACTGAGTAGCGGAGCTCAACGCCCGGCCCGTATTTATAAACCGTTCTCAACTTTTAGTTCGTTCTTGAGATATCATTTTGATAATCTATGAATGATACTGGCATCTCAAGTTCTATCTCAGAGTTGACACTACTTATAAATAAGATCCTTAGTCGGTCACAGAAATTAAAATAATTTAATTATAATCAATCAGTCTTTATGTTATGTAATATATAAAAAAATATATAACTATAATGTTTTTATGTATTAAAATGTTGTCTTTATTCCACACAATGACAGTAGTTACAATGAGGTAAAAACAAAAAAGGTTATAAATGTCAGATACAAAAGGTAAATCCTCCCATGTCTTATCGCGAGGAAACAAAAAGATCATATGCTTTAAGTTTTTTTATTTAGTAAATTAATTACTTAACATATAAGTACCTACACTTAGTTTCCAGTTATGTTTACTTTATATGTTGCATGTTTTATGCCCTAAAAGTTGTGTTAATTTTTTTATTAAACATTTAATTTTATAAAATGTTTGTAATATTTAAATACAAAACTATTTAATGCTCGGTTTTCGGCTACTTTTAATACATATGTACATATATGTATATATAAAACTTAAAGAAAAATAAAAAAAATACAAAATAATTTTATAATTCACATAAATACAAGTGTTATTTTTGCCAGCCAATTAAACTGGAACCACCTCTGAAATATTACATGCTAAAAAAAGAAAGACAAAATTTAAACAATATCCATAACATTTATACAAAAAACAAAATATAGAATCCACTTTATGATTGAACTTTCTCCTTTATAACCCATTTTACTTTGGACCCGTGGACCCATTTTAGTTGGCCCATTTCTGACAATGGTATTAATGAGAAAATCACAAAGTCTTACATTTTGCATTGAATATGCGCGCGACAAATGGACGAATAACTTAATATCACGCCAACCGATTTCGATGATTCTTTTTTATTGGAAAGGATACACATCAAGGATAGTTTGATGAAAGTTTGGTTGAAATTAAAGAAGTCTGTTATTTTGTTTAAAAATATAATTTGATATCGGTTTCGCAAATTGTTCATATTAAACAAGAAGAATAAATAATTGTTTATATAGGTTTTTTTTCTACATACACCAATTATATATAGAATTTTCCATTCCTGTACTTGTATTAATACAAGTACAGGAAATGGGACTCCAAAGCAAATATTTCAATGACCAACACAGATGGCAGTGATAACTTTATATGAATAAATATATTTGTAACTCAAACGTGTATTATATACAGTATACCGACATAGTGACTTCCAAAAAAGAAAAATACTAATGAACATTTTATATATATATTGAATATAGGTAGAAATCCTGCTTATAGACTTGAGCAGTTCCAACTACTCCTGCCACATGACACGTTCTGAGTGTGCGATGTACTCGTTACTCTGAGCACTTGTGGGTTACATCGAAACGATTAACGTGATGTAATATATAATATAGCCTTCCTCGTTACATAGAAAACGTTAAAGTTTTTTTTTTGTTCCATCTGTTAGAGCGTTAAAACAAACAAATTTTTCAGACCTTTTGACTACGACATGCCAGTCAAAATTAAACTTAATAAATACTTATTTAGAAAACGTATAAAAATTTGAACGTAGCGGGACTCGAACCTACGCCTCCTGGAAAACCACCAGGCGCTCTGACCACTAAGCCATACGTTCTCATCAAGCTACTTCGAAATTTTTATACGCTTGTTACAACTTATTTATATTGTTAGCATTTTATACGTTTTCTAAATAAGTATTTTTCTTTCCTAAGTGTGGAATAAAACTTTAAAAAAAGTTAAAAAACTTAATAAATGTTATCAATTTATATAAAATATTAATTTTATAAAAAATTAAAACTAAATTCTTAGTAATATTATTAAAAATTACATGAAATCTTTTAGTAAATGAATGCAAATTTTATCGCGCATATTCTACTTAGTGGTCAGTCTGACCGCAACATTAGATAACACTATATAATTTGATATTTTCAAATATAACTACAAATAAGTTAACAAAAATCCTTGTCCCAATTAGACTTTCATTAGGCCAATTATGTATTGGTACATAACTAACTTGCAGACTTATACCACGTAATTTGTCATATAAAAGTCATTTAGGCTCGTATTTATAAACCGCTCTCAATTCTGTGATCGATCTTGAGGTGCCGTTTTCATTCATAAATTATAATCTATGAATGAAAATCACATCTCAATGATCGCTCTCAAAGTTAATCTTAAATTTATTAAAATATCTGTAATCTGCCTGCAAAAAATGTAGAAAATAGTATCTACATAAAAAAAGATTTTCGTACGGTCGCATCGAAAAAACTAAAAAAAACTTAAGTTACTTTAATATTTTTTCATGGAAACAAAATATTATGTTAAAAATACACATATATATAACTGTTTTATATAACACGTATTACATTACTAAAATTCTGTTTTAACTTGAGCGTAAAAGAACGCACGTTAATTGGTTTTTTTAATATTTTTTTGATTTTGACTTAGCATAACACGCATTTGTACGTGCATTATTAGGTATTGGAAATTATAATAGGTGCTTACATTACTTACATATATTAGAAAGTACATTTTTTGTTTCAGGCATGCCTATGAAGCAGGGTAGGCAGAGGAAGTGTAGTATTAAGACACTCCGCTTCCCACTTTCCGTCAAATTCTGGAGATATTGCTTGTTGAGTGGTGGAACTCAACTTTGCATTTTGCCTCGGCACCAGAGCGAAGAAATGAAAATATTAGATTTTTCATTTCCTCCAGTGAAAATTGATCCTATAAACTGTCGCGTTTACAGACGCACGCATGCACTACTGCGCCACGACTGGCCTCAATTTACTTTATTGCAATATATAAATATTCTTTTGATTATTGTCTTATTTTACGTTATATATGTAATTTGTATAATATGCTTAGATAATATATTTTGTCACTCAATGCAGAATCTATCGATGTGCTGTGTTTTTATAATATTTATTCTCCACTTTTAATTTAGTCAGGCCAGTCGTGGCAAATTTCTCGAAGTGTAAACGCGACGGTTGTGGGTTCGATTCACATTAGCAGAAATAAAATATTTTGTATTTTCATTTCTTCGCTCGGCGGAGTCGAGGCAAAGAGCAGCGTTAAGTTTCGCCACTCAACACGCAATGCCTCCAGGATTCAGCGGAAAATGGAATGAACGGAGTGTCTTAAAGTGCGAGATATAGCGTAACGCTAAGAAACCACTTTTAATTTAAAACGAGAATGCCATATTTTATTTTGGTCAATATTTGACAGTTATCTGGTAAAGTTAAATAAAAGTAATTCTCTCAGAATATAGTCCAGGTTAATAAAATATTTTATAAAATATAAAATTATTAATACATTTCTTCGCTCTGGGGCCGAGACAGACAGCGGCGTTGAGTTTCGCCACTCAACACCATGCGGTTTTTTAACGATTGTCGAACTTTACAGTCTGGAGATTATATAAATTTACTTTACTAAAAATATAAATTTTCTAAATAAAATAAGTGAATAATTTCAAAGTCGCAAACAATAAAGATTTGTATAATGTGCAATTAATTTTTTTTATTTCGAATGTAATCTTTATTACATTTTTCACAAACTTTCACAGTAGTCTTTCCTCAATAAATTTCAATATAAATTTATTATTTTTAATTATTTTGAATAAATAACTATGTCTGAGTTTTATTGAAGGAAACAAAATGAAAAGAATATTAGGTCAATATTGGAATGTTTTTTAAGTGCTAGTTGATTTTTAAAGTTCACTCGAAACTTATTGTGAATTGTAATACTTCAATTCACAAACATACATATTTCTTATTATTATATATTTTTTAGCATAGCAGAGAAGCAAAGCGTTGTTATTTATAGAGATTGTATTAACATTGAGTGTTTCTTTCTTTTGTTTATTTTTAATAAACAAAGTTTGATGTTACTTATCTAATATGCATGATTTTTTCAAGGAAATTATGGACGAAACACAATCACTTACTGTTTACGCTGAAAATGCTTCAACATATAAAATACCAAACACGGAATAGTTATGATATTATATAAGCCATTTCTAAGATTTTATTATCTATATATATAAAAGGACATGTACCTGACTGACTGAGGTAAGACGCACTCACAGCCGTAATCGCTGATGGAAGAAACGTGAAATTTGGACAGATGTTTATTTTCATAATCTGGACATCCACTAAGAAGGGATTTTGAAAAATTTTAACCCTGAAGGGATGAAACAGGGATTGAAAGTTTGTATGGAAAAAAAATCGGCACCGATTTTTATAAAATTTGAAATTCAGACTCTTAAAAATATTTCATTGAACACGTGTTTCATGGTTTTTTAGAATTCACCCCCTATGGGTTCAAACAGAGGGTTCAAAGTTTATACGGAAAAATCTTTAAATCGCCACCGATTTTTATAAAAATTTAAATTCATACTGTTAAAAATATTTTATTCAACACGTGTTTCGTGGCTGTTTTACTTAACGGCATTGGCAATTACAATAAAAATATATACATATTATTATTAAATAATATATTATTATTAAATAACATATATTTCTTAATTTTATATAATTGATCTGCGATCAATACATCTTTACTAGAGATGCGCCGAATATTCGGTTTTTATTCGGTATATGTAGGTCATCTTTTTCATTATCGTCGTGCCGTATTCGGCCAATATCGAAATCGGCCGAATTATTCGGTTATGGTGCCGAATATATTGGGTTCGATTATTTTTATTTAATTATTATTATAAATTAAATGAGTCTCACTTAATGCTATGTTGATCTCCTTTGCATGAGCGATGCCAAACTGGACACGCAAATTCAACCGCAGAGAACGATGCTATATATATACCAAATACCAAACGAATATTCGGCGCATCACTAATCTTTACTTTTTAACCAACAAGAACAAAAAATTTCACTTTCCTTTAAGGTTGCGAAAAAAATGTTGTAGTATTCGTTTAAGATCAAGAAAAGTCAGGGAACTAATAGTTTATTTAAATTTCTAGTTATTTTTATATTATATTGAAAAGTTTAATTATAATAAATTTAAAATGCTCAATACTCAATTTTTAAAAGGGTTTTTTTATGTATCCCGCGTTTTATAGAGCAGGCTGAGAAAGCCTAGTGACTTTCTGTTCCCTACTTTCCGTCGATTTTTCGATATATTTGAGTGGCGGAACTCAACGCAGCGCTTCTTGAAATGAAATTTGAAAGAGATTAAAATGTTAAATAATTCATTCTTCTGAATGGGAATTGAATCCAAAATCGTCGTGTCGAATCGTCGTGTACAGTTACACGCTTGTGCCATTGTGCCACGATAGCGAATCGAAAATACTAAAATGTTTATAAAGAAAAACGGAATTTCACAGAAGTTAATTTAAAAATGATTTAGAAAACTCATATTTGCGACATATCTTAAATTGTTATTTACAGAATTTTACACTTTCAATACCTATTTATTTATTTGTTCTTCTCTAGCCTGTTTTGCATTTTATGTCTTTTAGTTCGCTTTTTAATGACGAATTATATTTTGCAAAGACAACATTTAATTATAATCTACTAGCAATTAATGAAAATTGTTTTTTTTTCTGAAAATAAGAATTTATATATTCGTATTATCATAATATGTTTTAAAATTGTTGTTTATTCAAACACATAAAATATTATATATATGTATCATAAAAACAACAAAACAAATTCAGATTTATAAATCATTATTTTGATATAAGCTGTCATAGTAATCACAATTAAATACGCTTCATATACTAATGATATATTATAGTACAAGAGTGTAATTTTTTTAATTAATGTTTACTTATAGTTTTTACTCACCTGTAGAGCGGTATATTTATAACCTCAACGACAACCTCTCACGCACACCGCAACGCAACTGGCGCTCGCGCAGCTCTGACGACGGATAAAAATTAAAAGCGCCCACTTGTTTCGTTTTTGATTTTGTTTTTTTTAATCCATTTTAATTTAAGAAATTATAAATAATGCTAAAGGCATTTGAGATAAAAAATCTTTTTTTTTTAATATTTTTTGGTCATTTGAGGATTTTTTGGGTAATTATTGTTATTATATGCTTATGTAAATAATGGATTAAGATTAGGTAATATAATTATGAAGGTAATATTAAATATTTTAATTTGATCAGATAAATCTACATAAAAATCTTGCAACCTCCGTCCATAATGTAGGTGAAATCAGAGGTTGCGTTCTAAACTTTGATCCTATTGTTTTTTTTTTCAATGATATCCATCACAGCTACTATATTATTTGCACTATTCATGGCTTAACAAATATGTTTAGCAATTGACTTTTTTTTCAAATTCCCCCTGTATCCCGCACACAGCAGGGTAGGCAGAGGGAGCATAGTGCTAAGACACTCCGTTCCCCATTTTTGGTGACTATATACGGGACTGGTTGTGGGTTCGATACCCCACTCGAAGAAATGAAATACATAAAAAAATCATATATATTATATATATAATATATTTAATTTAAAAGTGTCGAGGCAAAGCATAGCGTTGAGTTCCGCCGTAGCGTAGTTCACGCAATGCCTGAATTCGGCAGAAAATGGAACTGATTGCTCCGGTTTCAATATCGAATCATTACGAATGCAACGCATCTAACTTGTACATACGTCTCCCCATAGGTTAAATTCCACTAGATGAACCCAATTATATCCAATTATTCGCAAAATTGATCTCAACAGAATTGAGATATGTAATGAAATATATCAGAAAATTGTTGCAAATTTTTAAAAAATGGGCGTAAAAAAATATAAATCAATATTTTTAGGTATATATGTGTTGTTTATAGTGTATTTTTTTATTTGAGGATTAAATGAATCAACTTCACGCTATATACCACACACAGCCGTGTAGGCACAGGGAATCTAATGCTAAGACACTTTGTTCCCCATTTTCCGCGGAATTCTCGAGGCATTGCGTGTTGATTGGCGAAACACAACGCCGCGCTTTGCTCTAATACTAATACTAGAACGAAAAAATGAAAATTTAGATAAATTTTTCATGTAAGTAAGTAATCAACTTCACTATTCGTAATTGACCTGACCCGCAGTCTAGTTTACTAAATATTTATTATTATGTCTCTTGTGACCTAATAGCAAATATTTAACTTAGTAAACTATAACATCCATTTAAGCCCTCTTTTGTTGATTATTTGTTCCCATTCCTTTAAAAATGTGACCATCTTATCTACGTAAGATAATAAATGAAGGTCTTCTTAATAATTGTCGTGCAATGCATTGTCGCAGTGTTCACAATATATTTTATATTTGTGAACAGTTTTCACAATTTGCTAAATAATGTATTAATTATAAATGCCTAAATCAGATTCAAGTTCTATAATTTCTTTCATTCGTTTTTGTTTAATAATTTAATCAATTTTATCGACAGATATCTAGGCTTTTCGACGAGATAACTTTGAAGTTTTGCGCTCTATCCTGCACTGCAGAGAGAAATTAGTGTCAAAACACTTCGATCTCCACTTTCTGCCCAGATACGAGGCAGTCGCAACGCCGCACTTTCATAACTTTTGCCCTGAACAGGTAATGAGCCCATAAGCATGACCTACTTACTATCTGTACAAAAAAACAGAAGGTAGCGTGATGAGTATATATAACTTTTTTTTCAGCTTCACGCTGTATCTCGCAGGCGGAGGGACCCTAATGTTAAGACACTCCGCCCCCACTTTCCGCCGAATTCAGCAGACATTCAGAGAGAAAAAATGAAAATAATATATATTTCATTTCCTGGAGTGGAAATAGAACCCACAACCTTACGAATTCACACACTTTCACACACTTGTACTCCTGTATCACGGCTAACCTCTAAAAATAATAGTAATATTCTTAATATTTAATTTATAGATCTTTAAAGATGATTCATAACTCTAATAATTAACATGCTTGAACGCCTAATTTCAATCCTTTGGCGTTAAATCAGTTTGATTGGTGATTAAGGTATCAATAGTCAAATTAGACGTCACCAAAACTCAAGCGTGCATGTTCACCGACATTTGCACAGCTTTCCACATCTACAAAACACAAGTAAACTCTCACTCATGGCACAGCTCTGTCAAGTACCAACTACAGGCGTCTGTAGGGTCAACCGAGAGACGTGGTAGGAGGTTAATTCAATATCAGTAATAAGCGCATGGTTAGAAGTTGGTCCACGTGTCTTGGTATTCCAGAGACCGATCCCGACCGACTCCCTGTTTCATTTTACTATCGGATTAATCAAACCAGCTTCTCGCCATCCGGATATCATAGAAGAAATTTTTACTTAGCTACAAATAGTTCCCAATTTACCTGATTTAGTGGCACAGGGAAACTCATTGCCGACGTTTGTTTTTCTTAAATCTTACGATGTAGAAGTCCTCAAAAGTCGAGTTGATAATATTTTTTAAAATGAGGATTGATTCGGTTTACTGTCATTCATTTCATTCACTGTATTTTGCGTTCTATTATTAATAAGCAATAAAAGACTCCTTTCAGAATATTCTACTTGCTTATTAATAATGTCGGATCAAATGACGAAGCAACAATTGATTGCTATTTGCATGTGGGCGGATGTCGTCTTGTTTGATTAATGCTTATGATACGCGTATTGTACTACGTAAGTCATGTTAGATTCAGTTTTTTTATTATTTTTCTAACTTTCGTGGTTTTAGCAGCCGATTTTACTTATATATTTTAAAGGGTTTTTGGTCCTAGGTTAGGGTGGGCTAGGTAAGTAGGTAGTAGGGTAGGTTTAGGGATTTGGGTCGCAAGTCCGCGATGGGTTTCCATAGTGAACGGTAAATCCGTGGAAGGGTAAGATGGTTGTTCTCAATATTTTTTTACATTAATAATAGTTAGAAGTCAAATTAGATACACGTGAAAATTGCATGGGTCAAAACTCGTAAATATAAAATAAAACTAAAGCGAACCTTGAAATATTTTATTTTATTTTTATCTTTATCATTTTTGGATTTTCATACGTTTTTATTTTATAAATATAACACTATATATCTATTTAGTAATACTAATACTTTACGATTATTTACATATGCGTTGAGTGTTTACACAACGGAAATTCAAAAGAGCGGAGATTAAAATATTTTCGTAATAGAAAGCAAAGATCGATTGTGCCACCATGCTCAAACATGCAGAGACATATCACCTAGCCTGTGGACTGGCCACATGCATTCGCAGCCGGCTGGTATGACCATTGTCCTTGTTTCCCAGCAGTCACTGAAACAGGATGAAGAAGAAAATTTCATATATTGTAAATAACTACATTATGTTTTTTTTGTATCACGCTCTATCCCGCGCATAGATGGGTAGGTAGAGTGAACTTGGTAACCGGTAACACACTCTGTTCCCATTAAGACACTTCTGTTCCCCACGTGACGCCGTGTTGAATGGTAAAACTCATCGCTGTGATAATTTATGAAAAAACACAGTAACGGTATTGTTTATGTCTAAGTAGAAGTAACTTACGCTAAATTTGATTGAAATCCAAAAGGAAATTCTTTACCTTGAGTATCGTCGTCTGGTCAAGTGAATAGTTTTGTTCCATTGGACACAGGAGAATCCGAGGCTTGAACAGACCTAAAGAAGATTAATAAATAATTATTATTTAGGTCAATCGTGGCGCAGGCGCACAATGTGTGACTGTAAACGGACTGGTTGTGGGTTCGATCCCCACTCGAGGAAATGAAATAATAAATATTTTCATTTCTTTGCTCTAATGTAAAGCGAAGAAATGTAAATATAATCTAACACTCAATGCTTCCAGAATTTGAGACACTTTTTGGGGTGGACATGTATATATAGTGGGCCCGAATAGGTTCGAATATGGATACACTTGAAGAACGGAGTGTCTAGACACTTCTGGATCTAAATAAGTAGAACGGACAACACCAGGCTAAAAGAGGAGATTTAAAAAAGCATTAAAAAAACACTATCTTTTTACTATATAAGTACTTTGTATGCCTTTCAACAACACATGTAACACTGGTATATCTTGTGACTCGTGTTACGTAATACAATATTATAACATATCGATCATTGAAACAATCAAAACAAAACAACTACTTTATTTCAATACGTACTGAGAGTATTTGAACACAGTAAGTATGGTATTTGGGCCAATAATTGAAAAACTTTATATATTTTTGATAATCAGCTTCACGCTGTATCCCGCACATAGCAGGGTAGGCAAAGGGAACCTAGTATTAAGACACTCCGTTCCCCACTTTCTGCCAAATTCTGCAGGCATTGCATGTTGAGTGCCAGAACTCAACGCCGCGCTAAGCCTCGACACAAGAGCGAAGAAATGGAAATATACATTTAAGTAGATATTTCATCTCCTCGAGTGGTGATCGAACCCATAACCAGTCGGTTTTACAGTCACACCTCGTGCTGCTGCGCCACGACTGGCCTCTAAGAAATAAGGTGATTTTTAAAGATAAAATTCTTGAAAAGTTGGTATTTCAGGAATAGTAATCAAGCTGCGAAATCGTCTGATGGTACAAAAAATTCCAATTGGGGGCTTTTATTTTTAGAAATATTATATTTTTTTTTGAATTTTCGCTGAACCAAGCTGTGCTATCTTCTGTTGTCCTATATGGAGGACACAGTGCCTTGTCAAACAAGCGGATGAAACCCGAAGATTGTTAGAAATTCGCTTATTTTTTAGCTTCGCCCAGTATCCCGCACATCTCAGGGTAGGTAAAGGGAACCCAGAATAGAGATACTAACTTCTCCCCTTTCAACCAAATTCTTGAGAAATTTGTTTGTTGTGTAGCGAAACTCAACGCCATGCCTCGTCTTGGTACCAGAGCAAAGAAATGAGAATAGTTTATACTCCTAAGTGCAAATCGAACTAACAACTGTCGCGTTTATGGTAAACTAACTAAGTTGCTGCTGTGCCGCTGCGACACGACAGCCTCATCATACATACATTTAATTTTAACGATCGTCCCCTATACTGTAAAAGGCATCATATTGATAGTGAAAGTAATTTTGGACGAAGAGAAAGAGAGAGCTAGTACTTTTACTCCACTGTATTTATGAAGTCCTGGTACTGTAGTCTAAATATAGACTGGCTAGATCAATATCTGAGCATTGGGCATTTGATATAGACTAAGAGATAGCGGCCAAATTTTTGATGCTATTTTTTTTTTCCTTTATTGGATTTTTTAAGAATTGTGTATGAGTATTGTATATTGTTTATTGAGGCTAGTCGTAGCGCAGGGGCACAAAGTGAGACTGTAAAACCGATTGGTTGTGGGTTCGATTCCCACTCGAGGAGATGAAATATTTACTTAAATTTATATTTCCATTTCTTCGCTCTGGTGTCGAGGCAAAACGCGGCATTGAGTTCTGCCACTCAACACGCTACGCCTCCGGAATTCGGCAGAAAGTTTGGAACGGAGTGTCTTAACACTAGGTTCCCTCTGCCTACCCTGCTATGTGCGGGATAAAGCGTGAAGCTGATTTATTTATTTTTATGTGTATGAGTATAAAATGTCATTGACGCTTAGCGATCTTAGGTTAGATTTCTGCTTAAGAAAAAAATATATTAAATATCTGGTAAATTTTTCTTTGTCTACAAAAACTACTACTATTATTAACATCTGAATAATAAATCGTTAATTTACGTTAATAGTAAATATATTTTAAAAAAAACCTTGTAAATCGTGCCAACATCTCCTAGTCTAGCCACTATTATACACTCACCTGAGTGCATCTGCATCCTACCATCTAACGACTTCTGCTCTCCTGGTAGATTATGTATTCGGATTTTGCTGCAGTGCATTTTGCCTGTACATTGTATTTTTTGTATAGGACTTGACTGACTGCCAATCAAACTGTACGACGGTTTTATATCGTTAACGATTTCCTTTTGCAAGTGAATAGAAAATATGTATTTGGTTTATATGGAATGGGAGAATTTTATTATATAGTATTAAATATTAAATGTTTTATATTGTAATTATTTAATAACATTAAATACAATAATATGGCGGTTTTGAGTAATATTCCTACTCGAGGTAATGAACTTTATGGTATTTTTTATTTCCTCGGTCTGGTATAAAAAAAACAAAGCGCGGTGTTAGTCTCCGCCAAAAATATCCCGAAAATTTGATGGAAAATGGGCAACGGAGAGTGTTGACAATAGACTCACTCTGTCTATCCTGCTATATGCGGGATATAGCGTGAAGCTGAAATAAATAATATTGTTGAACGTTATTCTTGCAAAAACTGCCTTCGTATAAAACTGACCGAGATGAATGGCCTGACTGACTGACTTTACGTCGGCACCTGTACTGTACGTAATCGACATTATTAATTTCACGTCATTATTACGGGATCCATTATAACCAGGAAAAGTTAAAATAGTAAGTTGTAATATAGTAAAAAGCACTACTAAACAAAAAATATATATAATCATATGTTCCACAATATCTCCATAACAAAATTAATTTAACATTATATTCTAAAAAAATATATTTTCTCTCAAAACCTGCACGTTAGAGGTAAGTTAAAATATTTTTTTTTTTAGATATTATAATTATTATTAACAGAGTTAACTAGTAACTAGCTACAGTAATTTCTCGATTTCCATTGTTTTCCAAAGTATCAAAAAACAATATACTAACAAAAAGTTTAAACTACGAAGTACGTAAAAAAAATCTTAGATGACTTAAGTGTCAGTTAAGTATTTTTTTTCTCCACCTTCCTAACCTCCAACGAAAGGCTTCGAGCAAAAGGGTCATATCCGTGTGGATACATCTAGATGTATTACGGAAGTCAACTTACTGTTGAAACAAAAACAAAAGCATCAGATATCATTTGCTTGTCCATTTGTGCCCAACGATTTCTCATTGGTTACGAAATGACTTAAATAGAATCGAATGAATGATATTTTTAACTGACTTCCGAAAAGGAGGTTATCATTTGGATTGTATTTTTTTTTTTCGTTTTTTTTTTTCAAGTTTGCCTTACCTTAGTAATTTTGACTGGGTGAGCTGATTTTGATGATCCTTTTTTTATTTGAAAGCTAATGTTTCCCATGTGGTCGCATTTTATTTTGGTTTATTTGCGACAATGGCATCTATGAGAAAATCAACTAAGTCATAAAATTTGTTTTTAAGTACGTGCACGACAAATGGACGAACAATTCAATATCCTGCCAAACGATTTCGATGATTCTTTTATTGGAAAAGATATACTTCAAGGATAGTTAGATAAAAGTTTGGTTAGGTTCTGATTAAGGGATCCGTTTGTTATTAAAGAAGTCGTTTTTTTTTTTCGTTAAAAAATTATAACGTCATTTAAAATCAGCACTTTTAAAATTTTTATGTAAATCTATATTACATTCTACTGTCTTTTATGAGAAATGGATTCTTTGATAATTAATAAAGAATAAAAGTAAATAATTTATGGATGATTAATAATTTTTATGACAGTATTTTAATTTATTATCAACGATGATAAACAGTGCACAATTTTTTTCTATTTCCTCTTAAGGTTTCTTAAGTACTGGCTAAATGAAACGGTGGATCAAGTGTGGGTGACAGAGAGTGACATTAACTAACTAGGACCTACCTAATGGTCGTTGAAACATACAGTTACATTTAGATATTAAGTATTTTTAAGATGCTGTATGTGTGCAGCTAAATTTTCATTGTGGTAGTAATGGCATTGTAAGAATTCCAAGGTTCCTAAGAAAAACTAGCCTTAATGTAGAGTGTTGGCCTTTATTAAACTTAACAACGTAATAAATTTTAAGCAATATTTATTCTTCTTTTTAAATTTACGTTCCTTTTGCATATTTCTTTTAGAAGGACAGAGAGAACCAAGATTTCTCTTATAAATCACGACACGACGAAGGGACAATCTCTTTAACTTTACGAAATAAAAAACTTTTGAATATACACCCAAATATTTCTTTTTTTTTTCAACTTTCAAAATTTCAACCCATAACCACCACGACGTTTTAACTACACCACGACGGCTAAAAACCCTTATAATTCATGTTATTAAAATAGAACAATGAATAATAAGCATACTATTGCTCAACAAGTAGTTTACCTCGTTGGTGACGTCGCCGTCGCCGGGGGTCGTGGTACAGCGCACCTCCTCGTAGTACGCCGGCCTGTACTCGTACTCGTTGGTATTGAGCCTGTGGATCTTCCTCTCTAAATGGCATATAGGGTAGTGCTTCTGTAGATGAAATATTTTTTGGCTTAAGCTTAATTCTTGTTAAGGTTAATTGTTTGTAAGTTTAATGTAAATTTAAATTTCAGTATAGGAGATTTCTGTTTTTATTTTTTTCAAATATTTTTAAATCAACTCGAATTAAAAAATCTTTGAACACTAGTCTAGTCTCCTAGATGCCTACTGGGGTGTGTCGTTTAGATTAGTTATAAATAAATACAGATATAAATCTAATTATAGAATAATCTAGTATCTTTTATATGTGGGATAAAGCTGAAAAAAAATGTAATTAACCATAAATCATGACATATACCCCTATGTTTGGAGATAGACGGTAACTAAAGATGGCAGTGACGCGACACTCCATCTTCTCAAAATACAGGAGATTCTTAAGCATTAACGGACAAAAATTATAATAAGAAAATATTAAATATTTTTTTTTATCTTGAAGATTTTTCTACATGGTTGAGAAGTTGTATATTATAAGCATGCGTTACATTGTTGGATATATTTTACGAAATTATGATTTAACCAAGGTTTTCTCAAGGCATAAAATCCATTTCGAGGCCAGCCGTGGCACAGGGGTACAAAATGTGACTGTAAAACCGACGAGGAGATGAAATATTTACTTAAATTTATATTTCCAATTTCTGCGCTCTGGTGTCGAGACAAAGCGCGACGTTGAATTCTGCCACTGAACACGCAATGCCTCGTTCCCTCTGCCTACCCTGCTGTGTGCGGGATACAGCGTGAAGCTGATTTATAAAATTATATTTAGTGTGAAACTTTCGTATGTATTATGGTGGCCTTACCACTTGTTAGTCACAATTTAAAATGAACTAGTACTTTAATGTCTTAACTAAATACTTTAAAATAAAGTGTGAGCAAAGTGTGACTGTAAAATCGACTGATTGTGGGTTCGATCCTCACGCGAGGAAATGTAATATTTATATTTTTATTTCATCGCTCTGGTGACGAGGCAAAACACGCCACTCAACACGCAATGCCTCTAGAATTCTAGAATTTCGCGGAAAGTCTGGAACGGATTTCTATTTAACACTAGGTTCCCTCTGCCTACCCTCTGCCTATATTTTTTTTTTTAATTATGTAAACAATATGTAGGCACATATGTATGTATATAACCATTCTGTCCACATCTTGGATTTATGTGAACATCAACAATTTGTCCAGGTTGATTAGTAAAATGCCTAGTTTGATGAAGTGGTAAAAAACTGTTACGAGAAATTAAAAAAAAATGTGTGACAAATATCAGAGATTATAGCTTTTCTTTATAGAAGGAAATGGTTATCCTTATACGGTACAGTTAAAGGTTTAGTGGGTACTTCTTTAACAGAATAATTAGTATATATTTTTTAATTGAAGTATATTCTTTTACCTGTGAGCTTAGTTGTCTTAGTTCTCGTTCTTGAGAGGTTTGCAAGGATTCAGTGTATTCTGGAAGATTCTGTAATATACAAAAACTTTTTCATTGAACTAACAATATTCACAGAATTGTGTTTTGTGGTCATAAAGAATAGAAGAAATTGAACTGTAGAATTTTATTTTTGTGTAGGTACTATGGCGGTAAATCAGGGCTGGCTGGTTTGGTAAAACTGGAAAAATATCAATCGATCAATCGATGTTTATATCATTCGATCCGCACTTGGCGGAATGAATTAATTTATTTTCCCACTTCGGTGAGACAAAGCGCAACGTTGAGTTCCACTTATACACATGCAATTTCAAATTCAGGTGGAAATCATAGAATGTAGTCTAATAATGAAATAAAAAAACACATTAAAACAAAATACTAAAAAGAAAACTCATACTTCGGGTTGCTCGCAGTCAGCGTCATCAGCGAACCTCGGCCGCGCTCTCTGTCCTTGCCTATTCCTTTCCAATCTTCCTAAAACTGAGTTTAGAACTCTCTCAGGATTAGGTATTCTCAATACATGTTCTATGAAGTCGTGTGCGGCGTCTTCACGCGATGCCGTCATGGTGTTCAGAAACATCCACATGCATATAACCTGTAGAGAAACGTATGTAAATATAACAATTATTATATTTTATAAGGCCTGTCGTGGTGTAGGGGCAAAAGCGTGTGACTGTAAACTTGATAGTTTGTGGGTTCAATTCCCACACGAGTTAAATAAAATATTTAATATTTTAATTTCTTTGCCCTGGTATCGAGGTATAGCATGGCGTTGAGTTCCGCCACTTAACACGCAATGACTCCAGTGTTCGGCGGGAAGTGTGTAGCGGAGTGTAGGCTCCCTCTGCCTATTCTGCTGAATGCGGGATACGGCGTAAAGCTAAGAAAAATATTATATTTTATTACAATTGAGACCATCTTGGCACAATCAGACAATCTGACTTTAAACGTAATAGTTATGAGTTCAATCGCCTCTTAAAGATAATGATTATAGCTATTTTAATTATTTACATATCCTCGCTCTGCTAAAGGATAAAAATCCTTGAATCTGCTACGTTTCAAAAAAATCTAACGGAGAACGGAGTGTCTTGACACAAGATACTCTTTGCCTATCCTGCTAAGTGGGAAAAGGCGTGTAGCTAAAAACAAATACATTAGTTAGGTATGGTGCGAAATATAAAGATATCAGTCAGTTACGCAAAAATAATGTGTTTGCATGTTGTCTCAGTGTAGCGTGTAAAATGCCGATGTCGATATACGGAAATAATAAATAGAAATATGTTTACTTCTTAGTTTTATACTCATCAGCTGTTTGTATGCATTTACACCTACGTATCGACGGTAAAGTACCAATACCTCCTAACACTACTATTACACTATCAAAAAATATAGGAATATGATATAATTCATAAACCATATTTTATTATTATTTGAAATAATAAAAATTATAACACTTTTATTTTGTCAAGAAATGAAACTTTTTTTTAGCTTGTGTAAAATTTTGACTTTGTCAGTTAGATGTAATTGGCACTTCGCCGTCGTTATGTTAAGTCAAGGACAGTCGTCAGATTTCGTAGTTTATAACGTATATTTCCAGAACGCGTCTTCATCTATGTAACTCAAGGTTTTGCAGAGATATATCGTGAAATTCTTATTATTAAAGCTTCACGCTGCATTATAAATCTAACAAGAGAGCATCTAGTGTTAAAACTCAAAACACTTCATTCTCCACTTTCGAGCCGAACTCCAGTCCTATTCACAACGTGTAGAGTGGTGGAACTGAACGCAGCACTTTGTCTTCCAGAGCGGAGAAATAAAAATATTACATTATTACCCCTGACAGTAGATCGAACTTACGACCCTCATGCTAACATAAACGCTGCTTCTATGATTCTTCTAAGACTCAGCTATGATTAAATACTAAATTTGAAAAATTACAAAAAATGTTATCATTTGAATCAATTGGTTCAGATAAAATCATTCTCAATTTTTCACAACAAATGAGTGACTCATTTGTTTAGCCAGTCAGTAATTGCGTTAGTAATTAAGTGAAAGGAAGATTTTTAAAATGCAATTTGCCAATGGGAGTATAAAATTTGGTTGTTTAGAGAAGAGGAGTGAGGAAATATTTTTTATTACAATTTAAGAAACAGTATTTTCATTTTCTCCCTTTGGTAACGAGGCAAAGCGCGGCGTTGAATTCCGCCACTCAACACGCAATGCCTTAAGAATTGGCGGAAATCGTGGAGATCGTTGAATCGGAAGTATCTTAATGGGAACGGAGTGTCGTAACACTAGGTGACAAGTTTTCCTCTGCCTCCTCTGCCATGTGCGGGATACAGCGTTTAGCTAAAAAATGTTAAGAAATAAAAATATTTTTTTGTAAATGACTAAACTACAATTATAACTATTATTTAATTTATTTAGATTTTTATACGACTGTCTGTCTATATTAATTTACATTTGTACATTAGTAAAAATGATTTTTAAGCTTTAGTAAAGAAAGAAGTCAAGTTGAGGCCAGTCATGGCGCAGGGGCACAAAGTGTGACTGTAAAACCGACTGGTTGTGGGTTCGACCCCACTAGAGGAAATGGAAATTTATATTTCCATTTCTTCTCTCTGGTGTCGAGGACAAGCGCGGCGTTGAGTTCTGCCACTCAACACGCAATGCCTCCAGAATTCGGCAGAAAGTGGGGAACGGAGTGTCTTAACACTAGCCTACCCCGCAGCGTGCGGGATACAGCGTGAAGCTGATATTTTTTTAAAGTAAGAAATTAACATGGGCTTATTACGTTCAGTACATTATTTCAATAACTATTTGACCAACCTACGTAGGCGTTCCACTTGACGCTGATTGAGAAAATAGGATGACGCCTGAGGACGACTCAGCTTGTGTCGGAGCATGACTTTGATTTGAATGATCACTGCGGCTATGTTGGTTTAAAGAAATTAACTTTCCTTACTACTAAAATATGAGATAATATCCATTTATATATCTGTATAGATACATATATGATTAATATAAAATGATACTTACAAATGTAGGTACACCATGTATAGTATTTTTTTTTTTAGTTTCTACCCTATTTTTTCTTTTTTTTTCTTTGTAAAGTTTAAAGGTCTATAATGTTCATTGCTTGTTGCGGTTTGATATTTGTTAATAGTAGTTGAATTGGTACAGTCGATTTGGAGGTCTTAGTCTATATTTATTATAGTTTTTAATGCTTCAACATTCGTCACTTGATAGCTCAAACAGTTCTGATTGAATAATTTGTTCTAGAAAATATTAATAATACCAACAGGGGGGAATCTCACATTATAGAAAAAAGTAAGTACATAAAGCTCCCATATACCTACTTTTATTTTTTTTTATCAGCTTCACGCTGTATTCCGCTCACTGCAGGGTAGGCGGAGGGAACTTAGTGTTAAGACACTCCGTTCCCCACTTCTGCCGAATTCTGGAGGCGTTGCGTGTTAGTGGCAGAACTCAACGCCGCGCTTGTCCTCGATACCAGAGCGAAGAAATGGAAATATAAATAAAGAAAATATTTCATCTCTTCGAGTGGGGATCGAACCGACAACCAGTCGGTTTTACAGTCATGCTTAGTGCCCCTGCGCCACGACTGACCTCATTCATACCTACTTTAATTTAATAAAGAACAACAACAATGCTTTGATTTTGCCATTAAAAAAGGAAGTTATAAAATCAAATTTAAATTGTCACGAAAACGAAACACCACGAGATATAGCTACTTACTAAAAGGTATTTACTTCGTTTCCATTGTATACGAATTTCCTACGCAATAAAATATTTTTTATGCGTTCTTGATTAGATATATTACTTTTTGTCACAAAAGACTCAAAAGTGATATTGATGTATTCAAATTAGATGACAAAACTAATCTGAATTATTATTTGTATAGTTTATAGTGTGTCAGCTAATAAAGCAACCTGAATAAGGTGCAAGGAGCTGACGCATATCGCCTCATCGTTCAGTTGTTCTCCGGCCGCGATTGGCCTGTACTTTGATTGGCATCCGCAGAGACCATTCTGAGCTCTGCAGCGTGCAGGATACCAGGAGTGAAACACCTAATGTAAGATATTTTCACATTTTTTTTTTATTTTTATTATATATATTTTTGGAAATTTGATACTGCCGTCTGATATGTATATTAAACTTTTTAAATTTAGGAATAAAATTAAATTTGTTTAGTAATGACAGATTTTTTGAATTAGCTGAAATGCCATAGCGAATGGTACTTTTTTTTTTGTAAAATGTTCTTACATTATTTAAATAATAAATAGCAACTCATTATGATATTCTGCTGGAAGTATACGGTTGCGATAGCACTCTTTCAAACGTTTCAAACCGTTTCGTTACGCTTCTACACGGTTTATTAGATATATGTACTCGTATTCATTCTTTTGAAATGTCGACGACTGAGAATAAATGAAATGCAAGTGGCAATTATTATTTTTTACGCAAAATATGTTTATTTTCTAATATCATTAAATTATGTATGAAATAATAATATATTTCAAAATGGGCATATTGATTTGGGTTAACGAAATAGTTGAGGTTAAGTGTTGGCGGTGCGTACTCCTTGCGTTATTGTCATTGACTTTAAGGTCACGTCTGACAAGACTAATTCTATATAAAAAAAAACTTAAATTTAGAGAGATTGTGTGGTTGTGTTGTATTATATATATACTAGATTGAAAAAAAATTGTTAAATTCAATTAGACATGAACAGCATCTACAGTGTATTCGGAGAAACATGACTTTTAATTATTATCTTCCAAATTTATCCTTTCTAAATTTTTTAATCCGACTATAAAACACAAATACACACCCACATCTTAATATTTGAAATAACATTTATTAAATTTAAAAAAAAACATCAAGAAAGATATATTTAAAAATTGTTGACAGCTCCTGCGTTTCATACTGGCCCGTGGGTAAGACACGCGGTTAGTCGGAGTTAGTTTAATAGCGAGTACGCGCGGACCCCTTTAGTGTTATTGTGACTGACTTAAAGGTCAATCTAGTTCTATATAGGATGTGAAAATGTACAACATATAGGATTACAGTGGATATGGTAACAAGTCGATGGTGAGACATTTTGCATATTGGTACGGAATACGGGTTAAACTGAAGTTAAAGTAGTCGTAGATTCGATTTTAAAACGTAAGGCGCTCGTTGTTTGTTTAGTAATAAATGAAGAAGTTCATGATGATACTACAGTGTGATATATTAACTAAATAAATAATTAGATTTTTTTTTATAAGGCTTAAGTGATTTTTATTAGTAGTATATATTTTTTTAATTTACATACCATAGGTTATAGCTTTACGCTGTATCCCGCACATAGCAGAGTAGGCGGAGGGAAGTTAGGCGTAGCATAGAGTTCAAACACTCCGTTCCCTACGTACCGCTCATAAAATCGTTACGTAATAATTATAGTAATTCTTCTCTTTTTGTTGTTATTGGTTAGCATGGAATTGTTTTGGAATTGTTTTTTTCTAAATACAATGATTGAAAATAAGAAGTAATTTCTGTACTAACACTACGTAAAGTATATTTTATATAAGTTTACTGAATAACATATTTTTCTTTTGTATTAGTTATTGTTTTTGTATTAGCCAAAGAAGATATTTCCAAAATGATATCTTAAAAATTTCAAAAATTTTCCAGAATGTTAACATTCTGGTAAATAAACATTATCACAATTGAAATGTTATAAAACCGTTAAAAAAAAAAGTTAAAAATCAACTCCATCAATTAAAATTGTTATTTTTGTTATATTTATAGTATAGTTTTGGCAAAAAAATATATTCGCAAAGCGTATTAGTAAGGAAATCGTTAAGGCTATGTTTATTACTTTTAAGCATGAACACTTAAATTTAACGTATCTACTAAATACTTACATACAAGATACAAAGTAAAACATTTTCCATAGAAAAAAATATTTGTTTGTTATTTTGTGTTCCACTGTTGGTTATAATCGGAAAATATAGATAAGAATAGATTTGAGTATAACAAAGTGAGCAAAATTTAGCTTTTTGACATATTATATGTCATTATTTTACTTTTTTGTTTTGAGTAAGTCAAAAGTCCTTAATTTATAATGGTTCCGTACCCAAGGTGAGTCCATCAGTCTGCCTGTGATAGATTTTTTAACTGTGAAATATTTCTTTAATCTACTTTAAAAGTTATCAAGTTATAAAATAAATGTTTGACTTTAGTTTTATTTAGCATCGGCATTTCGTTTTCAGTTTCACATATTTTCCTACGTAGTGGGGTCATTAAGGAGAACCGAAATTTATAACTATTTAAAAAAAATAGAATTATTAATAAATTGATATCATATTTACATTTGCTTTACTTTTATCTATTCTATTTTTTTTTTCACGCTTCACGGAACCTAGTGGTAAGACACTCCGTTTCCCACTTTCCGCCAATTTATGGAGGCATTGCGTGTTGAGTGGCGGAACTCAACGCCGCGCTTTCCCCTCGAAACCAGAGCGAAGAAATGAAAATATAAATGTAAATAAATATTTCATCTCCTGGAGTGGGGATCGAACCCACAACCAGTCGATTTACAGGCACACTAACTGACTGGCCTCTATTCTATTTATTCTCATATTTCAATTCTCTAAAAACTATCCTTAGTTTCATCTGTGGAAATAGATATTTAAAATGAGATATATAAATGAAAATATGTATATCATTGAATTAATTTAATATTATAAGCTTATTGAAAATATTTAGAAAATGTACACAATCTAATATGCTATAGGTAGGGCTGGGCAAATTTGATTGTAAATGACAGTTAAGTTTTAATAACGAAAATATGTTTGTGTGGAAATCACAATTTACAATTGTTTAATTGTTAATTAATTATTTGTTAATTAAATTAAATAAATCAAATCAGCTTCACGCTGTATCCCGCACACTGCAGGGTAGGCAGAGGGTGGCTAGTGTTAAGACACTCTGTTCCACACTTTCTGCAAATTCTGGAGGCATTGCGTGTTGAGTGGCAGAAATCAACGCAGCGCTTGTCCTCGACACCAGAGCGAAGAAATGGAAATATAAATTTAAGTAAATATTTCATCTCCTCAAGTAGGGATCGAACCCACAACCAGTCAATTTTACAGTCACACTTTGTGCTCCTGCGCCACGACAGGCCTCTTTATCTATTCTCTCTATCTATTTGTTAATTGTTACCTTACAACTAACAATTATAATTATTTGTGATTTTTGCACAAACAAATACATAATTAATTGTTAATTGCAATTAAAACTTGATTTTTTTTTGTTATATATATATATATATATATACATACGTTAAAGAAACGTGTACGTAGTTTTGAACATAATCTGCTTAATATTAAATGCTGGTCTTAGATAAAAAATGATTTTTCTAGGAATATGCACTAACTGGTTCAAGATTCAGCTAACGAAATAAGAAAAAACATGACAATGGAAATTCGTCGCAAGAATATCGGATATTTCAAAAAGGAAACCGTCGTTGAAATTGGGGGCCCATTCAAGTCGAAGAGGGATAAAAACGGGTAAGTATTTGCATTTCATATAACAATTTAAGAATACGTGTACGATTCGTATGGTCTTTAAAATTAATTATCATTAATTTACTGTTCTTCTATTTGTCCAAACAAATAAATTGTGAAAAATGCATGATACGTTTTTTCTTATATAATTTTGTTTAAGCTTATTTGAAATTTCATTTAAATATCTAATGTATAGAACTATAATATAGAAATAAAAATACTATTTTTTTATAACAAAAAATGAGTACACAAATTTAAAATTTCGTAAATATCTATGTACAAAAATCAGCTTTACGCTGTATCCCGCACACTGCAGGGTAGGCAGATGGAACCTAGTGTTAGGAAACTCCGTTCCTCACTTTCTTCTGAATCTGGAGGCATTGCGTGTTGAGTGGCAGAACTCAACGCCGCGCTTGTCCTCATATCTATGCACGTTTCAATAAATATTACGTAATTGTACTAACTGTAGACTAAATGTAGATTGATGTTTTTTTTTTATTTAATTTGTATTAGATAAAAACAAATAAATATAACAATTATTAACTAAAATAGTAATATCAACTAAATAAGCATAATAATATTTAATGACAAAAATCTAATAAAAAGAATAATTCCACACTTAGGAAAGAAAAATATTTATTTTGAAAACAAGTTCTACTTTTAGTTAAAATTTATTTATTTTATATAATTATCTTTTCATAAGATTTAATGTTTCTCATTTGTATCTACCTACATGTATGTGTTTCGATTTATGTATTCGTGTTTTTACATTTTATTTATATTGTTATTAGGATGATTTGTATTTATTTATATTTATTTTATTTTTGTCGTGAACCAATCCAGCAGTTTTTCATTACACATTTATTTAACCGATACTTCTAATTCTAACACTTACCCGTAATAAAATATTTCCGGACATATTTTATTATTTCTATTTCAACTAAACACGAACTCTCGGATATTAGAATGTTTTATGAACGAATTTTTTTGTCAATCCTCTATTTATATTTTGATTTATCTCAATAAGCTACAATTGTGAAGGTGTTCTCATAAAAAAAAATATTAATCCCCACGTTGATTGTAGTACGGATATTCCATTTTTCATTCTTTAATTTTATAAAATCAAAATTAAATCTAATTAGTTTTACGCTGTATCCCGCACACAGGGTAGGCAGAGGGAACCTAGTGTTACACTCCGTTCCCCACTTTCCGCCGAATTCTGGAGGCATTGCGTGCTGAGTGGCGGAACTCAACGCCGCGCTTTGCTTCGATACCAGAGCGAAGAAATGAAAATATAAATGTCAATAAATATTTCACTTCTTCGAGTGGGGATCGAACCCAGAACCAGTCGATTTTATAGACACACTTTGTGCGTCTGCGCCACGACCGGCTTCATTTTAATTTTATAAATAAAATAAATTGTGAATACTTTTAAAATATATAATATTACGTCAGTAATATTTACGTGTAAGGTTCCTTTGTTAAATGTCTATCATAAAAATAAACAGTACCAGAAGTAAATAAATGGTAACGAAATTTCTTATCTCACGTTAACTCTGCCTGCCTTGCCATGTGCGGGATATAGCGTTAAACTAAAAAAGAATGAAGAATGAATACTTTTTATAATTATCATTTTAGTATTTTATTCTTTGAAATATGTAGATTCTAAGTTCGTTTTACTGATTTTGTATTAGTTTTAAACATTTTTATTATTAGGGAATAAAACTAAATTAATACGCAGGGCAAATAAATTTTAGCGTGGAATTGAAATCTAACAAAAATGACAGAATAACATCGTTATGCTGAAAATGTCAATTGGTAAAATACTAGATGCTATTATTGCTATAGACGATTCTTCTTAAAATATATATTTTTGTACTTATAATATTTAAGTTCAGATCGTTATATGAGAAACGAAAAAAAAAAAAACAATAGTCGTATCCACTGTAGCATGACTGACAGTTTTTCATTTATTATATTAGGCCAGTTTTACAAAGCGAGATAATCTGTTATCGACTGAGATTGTAGCCGCAATCAACGTTGCTTCCACAATTAATATAAATTAGTAAAAATATACTACGAAAAAAATAAAATTTGTGAGTGATTGAAGATTTATTTCTATAAGCCGCCATTCAAATGTTTATAGTTGTTTACTTGACTTTAATTTAATTAAAAAAAGGGCTTATATAATTATATTTATCTATTTTAATATAAATGGGTACAATTGCTTATGTTAATGTTTGAAATAAAAGAATTTATAAATGGTTAGAGGGCAATTGTGGTAACAAGGCAAAAGGCAGTGTTGAGTTGGGCCACTCAACGCGCAATGCCTCTAGAATTCGGCGGAAAGCAGTTGAGAGAAGTGCCCCAATGGGAACGAAGTGTCTTATACTAGGTTCCCTCTGCCTATCGTGTTATGAGCAGTATATAACGTAAAATGATAAAACAAATAATCAAAAAGTTGTTGATCGAACATTTAATTTTTAATATGGCTAAGAAGCGGCTTTAACAATAAAGCTATACCTATAGACGCATCCATATCAACAAAAGTTGCAAAGCGGGCGAATACTAATAGGTCAACTTCCTTTTGTAGCAACAATAACAATAACAGTCATATGACGAAATCAGATATATTAAAAATATCAAATATCAAAAACAATAAGTCATATTTCACTTTGAGATTGAGAGTGTAACTTAACTAAAAATATATTTTAAGGCAGATTTTTTTTATTAGTCACACTTTGTGCCCCTGCGCCACAACCGGACTCTAATATTTACTTAATTACTATAATAATATTTACTGTAATATTTACTTTTATAAGGTAAACTTAGTGTAGCCAGAGGCCAGTCGTGGCGCAGCGGCACGAGGTGTGACTGTAAAATCGAGTGGTTGTGGGTTCGATCCCCACTCAAGGTGATGAAATATTTACTTAAATTTATATTTCTATTTCTTCGCTCTGGTGTCGAGGTTAAGCGCGGCGTTGAGTTCTGCCACTCAACACGCAATGCCTCCAGAATTCGGCAAAAAGTGGGGAACAGAGTGTCTTAACACTAGGTTCCCTCTGCCTACCCTGCTGCGTGCGGGATACAGCGTGAAGCTGATTTAATTTAAATTTTTACTTAGTGTAGCATGTAGAAAAGGGTCCATATGCGATGTGACGGAATGCATTAATATTTAAACTTAAATTTTAATAGAGTACGTGTCAAAAAAAATCTGTTTTAAGTATAAGTTTAACTTTCTAGACACGCTCGAAGCGCCATAATAAAAGAACTGAAGATTTAAACTCCATGAGATTCTTTAAAAAACTTAAGATTGTATTGTCAAATGTTATTTTTCTTAAATCTTCTATACTCGATTCATTATGGCAAGACAAAAAATGTAAGCAAAAAAATTCTGTTTCTCAAATTTTATTGTATTTCTTTTATTTATATTTAATTTATTTAACGTGGAGTTTTCTATATATAGCATTATTGCTTTTTGTACTTGAATGTTATATATAAAATATCTTTGTATAAAATAAGAATAGCAAAAAATAAAATGAAAATGTACAAGTTTTACTAAAATTTACTTAACTATTAGGATAATAAATCTTAATATACCTATTATTCAATTATTTATCAGAATTCGGAGGATTCTGAGGAACTGTTACCAACATTAATGACGAAACGGTCAACCACATTATCTATTAAATTAATTTTATTTTACTACTTTTACTACTTTTCGTTTTCGTTTATTTTAACTTAACTTCTTTTTATTTACTGTATATACAGAGTGCAATTTTATAAAATTTGAAAATATAAATATTTAAATTATATTTGGATAATAATAAGATATTTAAAAAAAAAATTCGAAAATTTTAAGAATTTTGTAAAAAAAAATCTCCCCGCTTTACTGATATTCTATTTCAATTATAAGATAATATTATAATAAATTTTATGGCTATTTATAGTGTTATTAGCGAATTAATACTTAAAATATATGTAAAAGAACCTTTTTTTGACATGTTTACCTTTTATGTCATGCCTTCGTGAATCGAGTATAGTTTTCTGTGTAACCTTTAGTTTTTTTTTACTTTTTAAGATTTTTTTCCTGGCATGACAAACACAATATATAAATAATTTTTGGAATCGCTTCATCTCCTCACACGTCGTGCTGTAATCAAAGATAATAGGGATTCCCTGTTGTAGGTAGATTCTTGGTGTATTTTAAAAATTGAGCATTAAAATGTTATCATCGCTAGTACATTGTAACTATTATTCTCTTTAAGTGTCCCTCTATCTATTTCAGTCAAAATTACTAAATGTACAGACAAAATATTTTTACTGTCTTATTATATATAGAGAATAGAGACTAGGGGCCCGTCGCGGCTTCGCCTGCTTGAACTACATAATTAATAATTTACTAATCTGCACTACTTTTGTTTTCTTATAATAATATAATTTTAAAAGCAATAACTATAGCTATATTTAAAAGCAAATTTTCAGCCAATTCAATAAAACTGTTATTTATATTAACTATTTCAAAAAACCATTTTTTAAAATGGTACAACTTTTTTTATTTATTAGATATCCGATTGAAATAAAACACAGACTAAATAAATGTCAAGGGACAGCTTGGTAAAATACAATAGTAAAAACTGCACGTAAATCTGTTTAGCCGATTCTGAGATAAGCTTGAACAAACGCACAAACAAACAGACAAAAAAAAATTAAAAATCATTGTTTTTGGCTCTGTTACGTTATTAAATGCTACTATTTTTTTTCTTATATATTTTCCATAAATAGATATTTGCTATAAATAGATTCAAAATTTTAAATCTACATACAGTGTCACATGAGTTTATTGGTAGTTGTAATGACGCAACGTGACGTTACCTCTTTAATGGTTGACGATAACATTAGGTATTACTATATTACGTGGATAGTTTGAAGCCGTTTTGTCAATCCTCAAATATTATATGTATATATTAGCGTCACGTCATATACCGCACACAGCAGGGCAGACACTCTGCCTCAGAACAGAGTGTTAAGACGCTACTTTCCCTATTTTCCGCGCAATTTTTCGAGGCATTGCGTGTTGAGTGGCGGAATTCAAGGGCAGGCCTTGGTGCCAGACCTAAGAAATGAAAATATTAATAAATAATAATTTATTCCCCCAAGAGGGCATAGAATCAACGACTGCCGCGTTACAGTCACACACTTGCGCCCCTGCGCCAAGACCCGGCCTCATAATGGCCGACAGACGCATAAATATGAAATTGGGTATTCAAATTCTGTTCCCTACATTTCTTAAATTGCAACTATTATTGAGAAATAGTGGTATGATGATTTCCTTTAATAATGTCACGTAAAGTGTTTAAAGTTAATAGTTAGGCGGTATATTTATTTATACTATAGAGTTTTTTTTTGGAAAGGATAAGGCAAAGAAGACGCCATTGGTGATGACGACTCCGTGTAACACCAGAGAGGCGCTACAAAACCTTTAATTTTCTTATTTTATCAGAAAATAAAAAAATAAAAATAAAAATGTTTATTAATCGGACAACCAATGAACCAAAAATGTTAGTAAAATACAATAAAGCTTAATATCTAGTGTTAGTACTTAATAAATAATAGTGACTTGGTTAACTAATAGTCACACATATGCCCGATCAGCGGTCAGTCCCCACTGTCGGCGATAGCCTTCAAGATACTAAATGCTTATAAAGTTGAACAACTTTCAAGGCGTTCATTTCATCTTATGATTTATCTGGACTGCAATGATTCAGTATCATATTTTCTTCTTTTTATATCTTTAAAAAGGCGCTATAATAATAGATTAGACGGGCTGCTAAGGTTTTACATCAGGTATTTTAGACTGAGGTTGTCAAGGACTAGCCAATAGCTATAACAAAAAAAAATATCAAAATACGTCCAGTTTTTCTGTGAAACTCGATATATATGTTATATTAAATGACTCTTCTAACAGTTTCATTAGATTTTTAGATTATTTTTAATAATAAAAAAATATATATTAATTAATTGACTGAAACGAAAAAACGTAATCCGCGTAGTAAACTATGTATGTTACTACGCGGGTAATGTTGATATCAGAAAAAAAAAATCACCTTCGATGTGTACCTTGTATAAAATAATTTGACAAATACTTGATATTTTTAAAAATATATATTTCCATATCGTTATATAGTAATTTCAAATTGAAGGAACTATTAAAATATTATAGTCTATTGCGATTTGTCGCTATTGGCGTCGACGATCACTTAACGTCTAATTAAAAAAAAAAAACTTTAACGCCTGTAGTATTAGGAAGGCAATCACATATTTAATCCACAAATGTAAATGCAGGATTAAAAAAAAAACATTTGTATTTTTTTTTCGTAATAATAGATTATATAGGTATTGTTTGTTAGTTTTGTTATATTAGCATATGCTTAAAGTAGATTTAGGCTTGGTTTCAAATTCGACATACTTATGCCTCATATACAAACGTAGTTGAAATATAATTATAAAAAAATAAACAATTGAAATAAGATATGGATATTTTTCTTATAGATACCAAACATTACCTCTTCTTCTAAAATTATCTTTAAAATCCAAAGCAAAACTATAACTAGCTTCTCGAAATAAATAATTTGGTAAAATTAAATATATATTTTAAAATATATATATATTGCAATACTGCTGGAATTGCGCTTTAAGCATTTAACGTAATTATTCATTTGCGTATCTTTCAAGGTTGAACTTTAATTTTTCCTCACCATACTTAATATTGGAATAGTAGCTATTTTAGATTCGATTGTTTTAGATTTTGTTGCATTTACTACTTCATATAAAATTTTATACTAACGTTCTAGGTTGGTATAGTAAATTACAGCACCGTTAGCATATGGGTGTATCAACGTTCTATTTATATTTTTATGACTTGCATTTTAAATTGATTTTTCCAATTTAAAATTGATAAAACAAATTAAAATAAAGAAAGTAATATAAAAAAAACTTGTCTTTACATATTACTAAACAAAGTAGGCACGGTACAGTACCGTATATAACTATATGTTTTCATTAAAAATAATTGTTTTTATTTCAGAAACTTAAAGCCAGAAATAACACCGGCAGGCGTTAGTGGAGTTTTTCGTCAGGTAATCATTATATTAAAATACACATATGTTTATATAATATATTATTCTTAATCGAACTTCACGCACGTTCGCGATAAGGATTCCACAGAGTACTCAATAACATATATTATACATTGCGACGTAACTGTCTGACATAAAATACCTGTATTTTCTACTTTCCTCCTAAAATTTTTACATTTATATGAAATATTAAGTTGATAACAATATATTATTTTAATATAATTTATAATTGTGACGTATCTTGATAAGATATTTCGCGAAATTGCAATGTTTTGATAACACTTACATTGATAAAGTTATGACATCATAGCTTGTCATTAGTTATATATAGATTTTTTTAAAATCAAACTTTGAATATTTATTATTTTGATACTACTTTACAATTATAAATATGTGAAATTAATAAAAAAAAAATGAAATCAATAATAAATACTAATAAATCAATACAAAACATTTAGCCACTCGACGCAAATATTAAGTAACATAACAAACAACAAGTACAATAAAAACATATTTAGGCGTAACAAAAATATATTTTTTAATTATCTCGTTTCTTGTGAATATATTTTAGAAATCGTTTGGGACATGCGACCGTCAATTGTCGGCGTTGTCGTCGTACGTACGTGCCGCATGCTCTTTGAACAACACGGTCGGTAGCATCGGAAATTTATTCACACGCAAAATGGCGGCCAGTGCAAATACTTCTTGTCCGTGGCCCAATAGTCAGGAACACTATGATCTGCGAGATGTCATCGGTATGTAGTTATATTTTTTTGAAATAACCCACGCTATTAATTTTGTTATAATTCAAAACAAACTCTGTTGTACGCTTTGTTTGGTATTTCTCATTATCTTTTAGGCGATCTGTCATATTGTATAATTGATTGTCAGTTCGCTTTTCAATCAATATTATTCATGTAATTAATGAAATTGTGAAAATTTTAAGACATAAGTGCATTTTTAGAGCTTATGTATTAATAGTATTTCTATTAAAAACTATGCAGTCGATGTAATACGCCATGATATTGACGGAATCCGCCCATTTGCGGAGACGGGCAAATGTAAACAATTCATTACGTATTTTACAAGTAGCCAGCAAAACGTGTTTGGTTGATTATAACATTCCATCTGCAACTCTATTATAGAATTGAAATGTTAGAGGCAAAATAATAATTCAAACACACTTCATAAGGTGTATATTTGTATATAAACAAATGACAAAATAAGTGAATGTTAACGAATGTGGATTTTTTTTCGGTTTTTTTTAAATATTTCAAGAGTTTTAATTTATTTTTGATTTAAAAGATGTTAGTTTAATATATAGTCATAATAAAATTATATGCTTATTCAAGATTACTATCTATTTGTCTAATTTATAGACATTTATAATTTAATGTTTTAACATTTATACTAGGTGTTGGTGCAACAGCTGTTGTATATTCAGCATATTGTAAACCACGAAATGAAAAATGTGCCATTAAGAGAATCAACTTAGAAAAATGGAATACATCCATGGATGAGCTACTCAAAGAAATTCAAGTAAGTCAAATATTCTTAATACAAATGAATAGTGAATTTTGAAAAAAATATACAAATAGAGAAAGTATTTATTTATTTTTTATTCCCTTGTAAGTAAGAAGTAGTTTATATTCAGGGTAGATACAAATTATAAATGATTTAAAAAAAAAAGAAAAAAATTATCCTCACGCTGTATCCCGCACACAGCAGGGTAGGCAGAGGGAACCTAGTGTTAAGACACTCCGTTCCCCACTTTCTGCCGAATTTTGGAGGCATTGCGTGTTGACTGGCAGAACTCAATGCCGCGCTTTACCTCGACACCAGAGCGAAGAAATGGAAATATAAATTTAAGTAAATATTTCATCTCCTCGAGTGGGGATCGAACCCACAACCAGTCGATTACAGTCACACCCTGTGCCACTGCGCCACGACTGGCAGATATCAAATTTATATGTGTAATGAATAAACATAATATTTTTAATATAAAACATTTTTAATAATTAAAATTATAATATTATACATTAAATCATATATGAATGTATGTACTTAATATTTCTAATTAATATTTCGATTTTAGGCGATGTCCAGCTGCAATCACCTCAATGTTGTAACATACTACACCAGTTTTGTTGTGAATGATGAATTATGGCTAGTGTTGAAGTTGTTAGAAGGTAATTTTATTTAGTAGCAGTTTGTATCCCACTATTGTTAAGACTATTCCATGCACTTTTATTTCAATTGTTAAAAAATTATTCTGATTGATTGATCTGCATTTTTTCTTTTTACCAAAGCAGGGGATGAATTGAATACTATGTATATGTATACTCATGTGCTGTTCCACATTGGCTTCAAATAGAAAGTAAATAAACATATGAAAAGTTCATTTAATGTAATATGTTACGATCACATGCATAGTAGAACAGACAGAGTGGACCATTAGGTCCACATATTTTCATAATAGTGATATATATTGTATGATTGCCATTATGGTGCAGTAGGACAGTGTCTTAACACAATAGTTGTAGATTTTGTCCCTATTCAATTTTTATGTAGTGGTAATGAATTGTCTTTATTTCTTTACTATGGTAATGTAAAGTGTGGTGTTAAATTTTGCCACTTAAAATGTGAAGTCCTTAAGCAGAGAAAGGTATTAGTACTTGGATCTGGCTGCCTACCTATATATATAGATAAAGCTTAAAGATAGAAAAAAAGGAATAATATTTATATTATATGGGCAAAAATATGATTTTATTATGTATGTTAAAATGGAGTCATTGAACAGAGCTCAGTGATTCTGCTTAAATTGATAAGGTCAAAACATGTCATTGTGTTTCAATCAATTTTATCGAGAGTCTGATCTAGTTTGATTTGCATTCACTCAAAGGATGGTTAAGCAAATTGTATGGTGTGCTGTAATGGAAAGTATTAAGTAACAGATGTGTGTATAAATAATACATTTTAAGTAGTTGATTTATAATATCTCATGTTTATAACTAAAATGCTCTATTTTATTTAAAAAATATTTCCTTTTTAAAATTTTCATAAACAAATTATTAGTATAACACAATATTGGCACTGTCATGGCACAGTGGGATGGCGTCTGGCTGTAAACTCGATGGTAGTAGGTATGATTCCCACTCAGGGAAATAAATTATTTGAATTACCTCATTCAGGTTAAAGATAAAGTGCGGTGTTGACATCTGCCAATAAACATACAATGTCTTGAATTCAGGCAGAAAGTGAAGACATACATAGTGCTGTACCCATTATTAAGAGTAAAGTGAGTGAATAAAATAAAAATATCCTTTCAGGCGGCAGTCTCCTAGATGTGATAAAACACAAAATGCGCGTATCGAACTGCAAGCATGGAGTTTTTGATGAAGCCACCATTGCCACTGTGCTTAAGGAAGTATTGAAAGGACTGGAATATTTCCACAGCAATGGACAAATACACAGGTATTTATTGTTTTTTTATATTTTTTTAAATAATTAATGGGTATTCCTTGAAATTCGCATTTCAAATCAAATTTAGGTTAGAATTAATATTCTAAAGCTAATGCTTTAGCTTGTTAACATAAAAATATAAGGTTAATATTAATATTCATACATTACCAATAATATAATTTAGTAAAGCATTTATATATTACCTACTATTACTGCTATAATATAACTTATTCATTAGCTGTAGGATTAAATTAAAATATCTTAGTTCCTATGTTTTAACTACTGGTAAAATTTGTTGTAACTCATTCTTAAGTTGCTAGTTCAAATCTTGCAAATATAAAATCATGTGACCATGCCTTTAGCACTGTCATATAGATAAAAATTGACTCTGATACAATAGATTTTCAAATCTTACTACAATAAACTACTTTTTTGGTTTTTGCTAGATTTTATTGTAAATATTTCTTATCTATTTTATGTTCATCTTGCTTGCTGCTGTGTAAGATAGCGAAAAATAAATATTTTAATTAAACTGAATTTAAATATGGTACAAGGAAGGAAGATTGGATTGAATTATTTTAACACATGCATGGGAAAAGTGAATTAAAAAGCAAATTCAAGTACACTATACAGTATGGTGACACTGCAGCACTACATTAGACTGTAAACGCTGCAGTTGTGGGCTTAAGTTCCATTAAGGGGGAATTGAGGGGTGCATGGTTCCCCATGCACCCAGAATGGAGTATCTTTACACTAGGATCCTTCTCTGACTATCCTGCTATATACTGGATACATAATAAAGCTCAAGGCAAATTTACATAACTTCAGTTATTCTATAATAATATAGGTAACACTGACTTATAGTTTCTATTGAAAGCTTATGCTAAGCTAATAATATTTGGGCGATTTTAGACGCAGGGGCACAAACTTGCAACTGTAATCGCGACGGTTATGGGTTCGATCTACGGTTACTTCTCCTAGTGAAAACTATTTTGATTTCCCCACTCTGGTAGACATATATAAACAAGTGCTTGCTCTATGCCGTAAAAAAATTGAGCTGTCAAAAGTTTAATTATTTTACAATAGTATGGGTTGTTTAAATAACAATTTCAAGTTTTACCAGTAAACTATAAGAATATAATATTATATAAGTTGACAGCCGTAGTTTATAGTATAGTTAGTAGTAATAAAAAAAATTGTGGAAATATTTTTTGCTCGTGTCATTCAAAAGTACAATATGTTCATTAATATTCAAGTGACTTTTTTTTCATAAAAAGACAATGCGAAAATGTTATTACATTAGCGTCGTTACGTGAATACAACTTGTGTGTGTTGGCGATTTTTAATTATTTTATTAATTTGTCAGTCAACTAAGTTTAATACTGTGTATTTTATTACTTAGGTGTATAGTAAATATTGTAGAATAGATTGTTGATTTTAAATGACATATTATTGTGTTTGGTTAGACAAAGTACGGCGTTTAGTTCCAGCTCAACACACAATCTTGTTAAACTTTGCTAAAAATGGACGATGACGGTTGCTTTTTTCTAGGTTCCATTTGCTTACCCCGTAAATAACTTGGAAAAACTACTAAAATTGTCAATATCGAATGAGTTGGAGTAAAATTGTAACATTTTTAACATTATTGAGGATAAAGTGTGACACACGCATGATAAAGACGTGATGTTATGTGGATTTTTTTACTGCCTGTACTGAGTTTTGCGTTGCCGTAAGACATAGTCTGACTTTAAATCATATGGTCGTGGGTTCGACTCCCACCTGGAGAAAATATTATTTATTTTAATTATTTTCATTTTCATGCTTGATAAAGCGCGGCATTAAGTTCCGTTATTAAATGTACATTGATTCGATTTCGGGTGGGAAATGGAGAATGGATGTCATAACACTAGGTTCTCTGTCTACGTAGCTCCGTGAAAAACGCGTGAAGCTAAAAATACTTCCTTACTTTAAATAAAAATACATAACATACTTCCTTTACTTGCTGCCACTCGGAGAATGAAGTATTTTCACTCTCTCGTTCAGATGAAAAAAAAATATATTAAAGAAATGGGGAACGGAGTGTCTTGGCATAAGGTTCTCTCTGCTATTGATATGCGAGACAAAGAGGGAAGCTATTTTCTTTAATTGTGTTCTGAAACTTAACATTGACATTTCCCGCACGTAAATTCTTTTTGAATTTGGTTTTTTTTCTTTAATAGTACTATACAAGTACATACACTGGGGTCCGTACCAATGTTATCTTATTATTACATCTAATTTCCTTGTTACACACACATATATATATCGAATTTTGCTTACGCCCCGTGCCTTTCTAGTAAACACGGAGTTATTGTAAAACAATATTACTATACAATACTATGCTATGCGACAGTCATACTTACTCTGCGTAACCTTCGCCATAACTCACAATATGTCACGTTAGCTTATATGTCACTCACATATCACGTATAATCTCGTGCTTATTTGGATTTGTGGTAATAATTTTTTTGCGTCGTGCCCCTTGATGCGTGTCTGTTGACACGTTTTGGTGTTTGTTGTTTTTTTTTTATTTTAATTATGTATTTGTATGATGAGGCCAGTCGTGGCGCAACAGCGCAAGCGTTGTTGCAAATTCTAAATCGTGGGTTCGATTCCCATTCGAGGAAATTTAATATTTAATATTTTTATGTCCTCGATCTGGTGTCGAGGCAAAGTGCAGCGTTGAGTTGAGTTCATCAAAACTCAATGCTTCCAGAATTCGACGGAATGTGGGGATCGGAGTGTCTTAACGCTAGACACCCATGTTGGGCAAAGATGCTAACCCGGCTGTGTGCGGGATACAGCGTGAACTTAATAAAAAAAACATTATTTAGTATAATATGAGTATTTATCAATCTATTATATGAATGTTGTTGCAGAAGCGATGCTAGTGGGTTCAATTCCCACTCAAAGTACATATGTTGCTTCTTTATATTAACGAAAAACAAACAAATGCGACTATTTATATTAACGAAATAGTTTGTAATACATTTCTAAAAGTGCGAATTAAATTTGAAACGACGAAGATATGTTTTAAATAATAATTTAATCTAATTTGTGGATTCAATAGTGCCGTTGCATATATTAAATCTAGTCTAATGTACTATATGTATATTGCTATACTTTCAATGTTTTGATATAAAATGCCATTGTGAATGTTATTTTTGCTATTATAATAATTTATTTCGTTTTATATGTATTTCTTGCGGCGTAGAGTTCTGCCATTCAACACCGAAGGAAGCAGAATTGTCTTAATGTGACGAAGTGTCTTAACACTAGATTCCCGTGTTTATTTTGCCTACCCTGCTATGTGCGGGATACAGCGTGAAGCTAACAATATGTATTTCTTCTTTTGTTTGATATACTTCATGTTACTTTATTCTTTATAGAAAGTTTGTTAGAGCGACTATTGTTTGCTTGCGAAATACAATTTTATTATCATTAGAAGCACTTGTTTTTTTTTACATGAGGCCGTCCTAAGCTCGTCGGCGGTGGGTTCGATTTTAACCCGGCGTGATGAATTATTTTCATTTTCACGCTCTAGTTAAAAAAAAAGAGAAATTGCGAGGTTGAGTTCCGCCACTTACACGCAATGTGTCGAAAATCAGCCGGTGCATGGGGAAGGGAGTGACTTAAGACTAGGTTCACTCTGCCTATCTGGCTATAAAACAGATACAGCGTGGAGCTATAAAACAATAATATGTTCTTTAATTCATAGAAGCTGGACTGCTTTTTGCTTGCGACCGACAATTTTACCATAACCACTCGTTGTTTTTTTCGATAAAAAAAATAACGAATCTTTTAACACATAATTAAATGATATATTCTCTTGAATATTTTCCAGGGACATAAAAGCAGGTAACATACTACTGGGCGAGGACGGCGCGGTTCAGATAGCTGATTTTGGCGTTTCAGCCTGGCTAGCCACAGGCCGAGATCTGTCCAGGCAGAAAGTTAGGCATACATTTGTTGGTACACCGTGTTGGATGGCGCCCGAGGTTATGGAACAGGTAAAATTCTAAACTGGACCCTAGTAGCTTGGATAGAACTGGTTAATTACCATAAAAAAGAGCCAAAAAGGTTTTTGATATATCAGAATAGTAAATTGTATCGCATCTCCTTGCTTTGGCGAGATGACAAATCGCGGCGTTGAGTTCCGCCACTCAACGTAATTTAATTAACATGACGCCGTCCTGACTATGTGGCACAGCATGTAACTGTTAACGCGACGGTTGTGGGTTTGGTGTAGTGAATTATTTTAATTTTGACGCTAAGGAGAATGGAGTCATGACATTTCGTTTCACTCTTTATCCTCTCCTGATATGATGTAAGAAATGCAGAGTGAATATAAAGAATATCTTAATTTTTACCTTATTTCTCATATCTGTTATGATTAGTTAATCATATAATGTATTTTTTATTCCCAGGACCATGGTTATGATTTCAAAGCTGATATCTGGTCCTTTGGCATCACGGCTATAGAAATGGCGACCGGCACAGCGCCCTACCACAAATACCCACCGATGAAGGTGCTTATGTTGACACTGCAGAATGATCCGCCTAATTTGGATACAGGTAATAATATTTGTATTAATAATTAATAATAATAAGTACAACAATAATTAGATATACCGAAAAAGCAATGTCTGTATATGATATGGTATAGAGAGAATACCAACAATATCAACAACACTACACATTATCTTGATGACAATGTATGGCTCAGTGGCCAGAGCTTGGACAGCTTCTAAGAGGCGCGGGTTCAACGACATTCGTTTAGTTCCAACTTTTATATTTAACATTTTCTAAAAACATGTAGCTACTAGTTTAGAAATGTGTCTGTAGTGATTAGTTTAATAATAATTATTAATAATAACTTTCAGTCAGTCGTGGCGCAGGGGCACAATCGTGCGACTGTAAACGCTACAGGTTGTGGGTTTGATTCCCATTCGAGGAAATGACATATTTAATATTTTTATTTTCTCGCTCTGGTAATGAAGCAAAGTCTGGTAAATCAACATGGAATGCTTTCATAATTCATCGGAAGGTGGGGAGTAGAAGTGTCTTAATGGGAATGGTTGGTTAATACTAAGTTTCCAGGATTCCTATGCCTACTCTTCTATGTGTAGGATACAGTGTGAAGTTAAAAAAATATATATTTAAAAACATGATATAGGCAAGTTATACAAGTTTTAATATGAATATTGTACTTTTTTAAGGTGCTGATGAAAAAGAACAATACAAAATATATGGGAAAACATTTAGAAAAATGATAATAGATTGCCTACAAAAGGATCCAGCTAAAAGGCCAACCGCAACTGAGCTCTTGAAGCATCCATTTTTCAAAAAGGCCAAAGATAAGAAATATTTAACTCAAACTCTAGTCGCTATCGGACCTAGTATGGAAACTAGGGTACATAAGGTTTGTAAATACATTTTATATATTTGTTAATTTCACAGAATACGAGATAATCCAGTACATAAGTTACGCGACGGTTGTGTGTTCGATCACCGATCGAGGGAAATAATTGGCACCAAGGCAAAAAGTTCGGCGTTGAGTTCCGCCATTCAACACACAATGCCTTGTAAAATTCGGCGTTCGGAGTGTCTTAACACTAGGTTCCCTCTACCTACCATGCTGTGTGCGGGGGATACAGCGTAAAGCTGGTTTTTAATGCTTACTTGGACAGAAAATAACCAAATCTACGCTGTCCTATGTAGGTCTACAGACTATACGTACTAAAGATGTTAATGGATGCTGGAGGCATTGCGTGTTGAGTGGCGAGACGACGCCGCGCTTTGCCTCGAAACCAGAGCGTCTTCGCTCTGGGTCTGACTTTATGAATATATAAATTTTAAAATTGAAGAAATGAATATATAAATAAAAATAAAAAATAATAAGTAAATATTTATTTTCTCGAATGGGATTGAACCCAAAACCAGTCGCATTTACAGTCACACTTGTGCCCCTGCGCCACAATTGGTCTCACCTATAACACTATTTAAACCCAAATGGGTGGTCCATCCTCAACATTGTATGCTTATCCCCAGGCAAGTAAACGTCAACCGGGTGCCTCCGGCCGCTTGCACCGCACCGTGACGGGCGAGTGGGTGTGGAGCGAAGAGGAGGACGAAGGGGAGCCCACCTCCGACGAGGAGGACTCGCCAGCGCCCGACAAGAGACCTATGAACGAGCTGCAGAGGGCCGAGTCGAGTGGCAGTGATAATGATGAGGTGGGTTCATTGCTTAGACTTAGGCTAGTCTAAGTACTATATATAGTGACGAAGACTTGCCCCCATCCCCCTACTGTTTCTCCTAATTGCTTACTGTATATGTATGCAATATTTCCCTTATGTATTTAGTTCTGTTATTACACAATAATTATGAGTGTATATGCACGTTAGTATTAATGGTTTAATGAAAAGTAAGTATTAGAGCAGATATCTCAAGATTGCTCTCAAGATTCAGATCATATATATTTTGTCATTTGAAGGGAGGAATCCCTTACTTAAGGCATGTTCAAAATTACATGCTGGAATTGAAGTTTTATTGAATATTTGTTTTAAAATTGTCCTCTTACACTCTACTTGTTTACTTTTTTTTACTCACTTGACTTTTTTACAAATCATTTTAAATTAAAAAAAAATTGAGCTTTGATTATAAATAATATTTTGTTACGTTACATTAGGAAACAACGCAAAAAGAAACTCGTCAAGCTGCACCTGCGGTCCAAGCTCCGCAGGAACCGGCGGTTATCAACTTAGTACTAAGGCTAAGGTGAGTTTAATATATGTTTTAATTAAAACTTATTACTAGTAAGCAAAAGAATATTTGAAAAAAAGTCCCGTTGTGTTTCTTCTCAAGTCTGAGGCAGTAACTTTACTGAACTGATGCAAAATTATTTAAAATTAAACAAAATAAGCATGTATCTTCTTATTTTGAATAAAATTATTGGACTTTGACTGATTTTAAATGATGTCAATGAGGAAGCTTAAAATATGTTGCAGCAAGTAGTTCATGGTCAAAGATAGGTAAAAAAGTTTTTCAACTCTAATAAAATAGTAAATATGAAATTGATAGTTGTAATCATTTAAGATATTCTCGTATCGGCTTTAAGACATATAAAAGAATTTCTACTTAGGTATCTAGCAAAAAATCTCGTTACTAACAACCTTACAATTATCGAAAATAATAAATCTATACTTATATACAAAGAAGCCAGTTGTGGTGCAGGGGCACAAAGTGTGACTACAAACGCGACTGATTGTGAGTTCGATACTCACTCGAAGAAATGGAATATTTATTTAAATTTATATTTCCATTTCTTCGCTTCGTAGAGTTCCGCCACTCAACACGCAGTGCCACCAGAACTGGAAAGTGGGGAACGGAGTGTCTGAACACTAGGTTGCCTCTACATGGGATACACCCACACAAAACAGAATAGGTAGAGGGAAGGCGTGAAGAGGATATTTAATATTATAGAGTCCAGTCGTGGCGCAGCGGCACGAGGTGTGAATGTAAAACCGACTGGTTGTGGGTTCGATCCCCACTCGAGGAGATGAAATATTTACTTAAATTTATATTTCCATTTCTTCGCTCTGGTGTCAAGGTTAAGCGCAGCGCAGCGATAATCCAAGAATTATTTTACTAGAACCAGTAGATCCTGAGATTAGGGCGTTAAACAGAAAATGCTAAAACATTTAGTAATCATATAAAAAAAACCTTGTAGAAACAATCGCAAAGAGCTAAACGACATCCGTTTCGAGTTCATAACTGGCAAGGACACGCCCGAGGGCATCGCCTCAGAGCTGGTGGGCGCCAGTCTGGTGGACCCGCAGGACTCGGTGCCGATCTCGACGAACCTAGCGAAGTTACTCGCGGCACAGAAGATGCCGCAGAGTGTGAAAACTGTTACATTCCACTTGGTAAGCGCTTTTTAAATCTTTTAATATAAGTTTTGTGGTGATTTTTGTCCTTAAAAATATAGTAAGTATAATCGTTTCCAACAATGAGATTTGAATGTGCTGATATTACAAAACTGCATATAGCAGTGTGAATTTTATTGTATAAGGTATTAATATAAATATTCAGGTCGATTTTAGAAATAGTTTTTTAGCTTACGGTCACTGTCCGTTCTAAGTCTGTTTAAACCGAGAAAGAATCGTGACCGCCATTACTAGTGATTCCTGTCTGATAGAGGCAGGCTAGATAGAGGAAACTTTGTATTAAGACCATCCATTGCCAAATTTCCATGATGTTGCATGTTCAGCGGAACTCAACGTCGCTTTGTCTTCTTACCACAGTGAGGAAAGAAAAAAATCGTTCCCCCAAAATGCAATCGAACCGTTGCGTTTACATAAAAATTAATACAAAAAAAATAAATAATTCAAATTTACTATTATAAACATAACGTATAACATTTTTCAATAGATCATTTAATTTTTTTTCCAGAACTCAACTGGACCCAACGAGCAATTCGATGATAAAACGCTAATAGGCTTCGCCCAGATTTCCATAGTAGACTTAGGTTAAAGTAATCTCATATGAAATGTATGTAACTTGTACTTGTGTTTCTTTATAAATGGTGCTAGCGTATAGATCCTGTAGTTTGTATTATTTAATTGTTCATTTTTTTTATTCTAGATATAATTGATATGGAAATTGTGTATTGGATGCTAGAAAATGTCGTTATGATTTAATTTTAACTTGTATAAAAATAGCTTAGAAAGTACTTTAAAATACTTTTTTACTTTGTTCAATCAATAATGTGGATGACATTTAAAAAGACAAGTGCATTGTCCTTTAAAATATCTAAGAAATGTGTTTAATTTGAATATAAACAATCCTCACTTAGATGCACTTGTTATTATTAATCAGCATTTTATAATAAATCCATCAAAATTAATTCAATACAGAAATTTCCATACAAATGTTTGTTGTATTAAATTTAATTTTGCATTCGGCGTCTGTTATCGCTGGCCGTTAGTCGCCGAACCAAAGATAATTTAATTTTAAATGACACAGAACAAAAAAGATACAGAAGTAGATGGAGAACATTCACAATTCAAACCTAAACCAATTTGTTTTTCTATTAAATCCGCCTCATCCGAAGAAAATACACTTTTTGCTTACGCACCTTACGCTATTGGCAAAAAGTGACTTTGCAAATAGGGCATCATTCTTCGAAGAAAAAGGTTCCTATCAGCAAAGAAGTTGAATAGGACATTATTCTTCGGATGAGTCGGAATTTTAAGAAAGTCAAAGTGATTTATTGTACAATATTTATTTATACAAAAAAATAATAGCATAAATTAATACAAGCATATAATAATTTTGATGTAGTTTGATGAGAACTCCCGGCATAGTGGTCGGAATGCTTGGACGGTGATTACAAGTCGAGAATCGAGTCCTACTGCTTTGAAATTTTTATACGTTTTTTAAATATATTTTTTATTTTTGTAGACTCGGTCTTTGCCACTTCTATTTTACTTCTGTACAGCGGTAAATTGTGTGTATTGACCATTTTTTGTTATTTTTAAGAACGTACTTATAAAATTTTATAGTTCTCTAGTCGTACATTCGATAAAAATGCATGTTAATATGTTTTTGCTTATTTTAGATTTTTATGTTTAGATTTTTTTTAATATAATTTGCTGTCAACATTCTTGTGTTGGGTCTTAAATATAAGTATGTATTGATTTTATTTAACTATAACAATATAATATAGACAATAATATAGATAATAAAATCGCGGTTCGGATCGTGGACGGTTTGCAAGAGGCGCGGGCAAATCTCGCCCCGTTCAAGTTTTTACACGTTGTCTAAATAAGTATTTTTCTTTTTTTATTATTAGGAATAAATCTTAAAATATTGTTAAAAAAAATATAGACAAATTTAGTCTTTTCTTAAATTTTAATTATAAATAAATATAATTACCAAATTTTACCATCGAAATATTTAAACACCACAATTATATTGAAAGAAATCTAAACGTATTTTTTAATACAATACAAATAATTACTGCATATTTTGTAAATACGTTCTTAAATTAGCTTCTTGTAATATGATAATCTGAGTTTATTATTGTAACTATTGTATATATAGGGTGGATACATTATGTTAAATTATCAAATACATTAATAATTGTAATCAATTTTTTAATTATTAATTTTTTAGAGGTCTTGGGGCAGCGTCTGATTGTATCAGATTGTGTGTCCGATTCCCACAGGCAAATTAGTTTTTAAAATTTTATTTTGTTGTTCTGATCAGAAAAAAATACGTAATATTGATTTCCGTCAAGCTGCGCGCATTGTCTCTAAGATTGAGCGTGTGTGGTGAACGAAGTGTCTTAATTATAGGGTTAAGAAGGAACCTAATGTTCCTCCTGGCTATATGCGGGATACAACGTGGATATAAAATATATAAATATTATTAAGACATTGTATCCACTCTATAGTTTTAAACTTAATTATCGTGTGATCTGTATTTTTGTGTTATTTTGGTGCTTTAATAGAACAATGTATGTAATTATATGTAATTAATAGCTATTCAATAGGAAACTAACTATTCAGGGACTTATTTTGATTATACGATATTATAGCACTATAATATTCTATAATATCACTATTCTGACTGATAATTAATAATAAAAGTAATACTGTATAATTAATAAAGTCCCTGTGTACCATCTCATTATGATACGTCTATAGAGGGGGGATGTCGCGGATGTAACATTTCGGATATGGATACGGATATAAGAAGAATACTATATCGGTTTCAGACGATTATTCGTTACTTTCGGTTAGGTTATATTGTTATATTTGTTAAGAATTATTTTTTTCAAGAATCCCCGTTGTTGTTGTTTATCATGTTGTTTATCTTTTTCTTGTAACAAAAATTTTCGTAGTCATCGCTACTTCGTAATAATTTGATGTTAGCATACTTAAACTCCGCCCATATCCGAAATCATCTGTAACTTAATGGATACGAATATTTTTTTTTTATTTCTGATATCTGATAGTATCCGTTATAGTTACGGAGCTCCGTAACGCATCTGATTCATCGTTTATAATTTTAACTATCTATTTGTATTTATATATATATATACTTATTATTTATAAGTAATATTGTTAAAAAAACAATAAAGGCATAAGCAAAAAAAGGTTTCCGGCATTAGTAATCTCATAGGTGCATTTAATTTTAGTATTTCTAAGATATAAATAAATATAATGAAATTAAATATATTGTAAGTATATCATTCTTATGTATGTATGTGCCTTCGTAATTTCCGCATAATGCCTTATTATCTTTATATGTATTTATGTACATTTATATATATATACTCTGCATTCCGTAAAGTGCCATAGACATTTTGTCTTTTGCCCAACTAATTGTTTTATTGAATAATAAATATTATATATATAAGTATGTATAAATGTCACTTTAGGAAAATCTATTCATACGTGGCCTACCTATCTGTATTGAATCAGGGTTAAAATAAAAATTATAATAATCTTTTTTTTTAATTTTTGACTTTATTTTTTTTACGGGGAATAATAGATTTTTGTCATTAAGTTTGTGATGTGCCGAATTTTATGCTATATGCGCGTTTTTTTAATTTACTTCTTTAATTGTCCCCATAAAATAACAAAGAATGTAAGATAAGTAATAATAATGGTGTTTGTGAGGGATATCCATAAATTACGTCACACACGTAGTACGTAAGTTGGGTGTCTAAAATGTAATATTTTCATAATAAATAAAAATATAATACGACATATTTTAAAATATATTTTTTCTGCTGTTTTAAATAAATTATGTAAAATTACAAAAGCTGTACCAATCACGGGGAAGCGGTCATAGAACACGTGTGTGACGTAATCAATGGATGGCCCCCAACAAGACGAAGGAAATGAGCTCTAAACGTATTTGTATAATTATATACAAATCAACAGTTTTGAGCAACAACAGTACGCCTCACATCTTTTATTATGAAATACATATAGATTTTACTTGTGTTTCCACTAGTGTGATTTTAAAAAAATGATCTTGTACTAGTCTTCGTTAGATCACTTAAGATAATTGATAAACCGAATTTGCTCTTATATATGAGCATTTGTCTCATCGAAATACACGCTTTGTAGAATAAACATTCATATTTAAAAAATAATTATATGTTTCATTTCAAAATACATTAGAAATTTTCACAGACAAGGTTTAAACATATCACAACGAATGTAGTATATCCGGTTGTAATAATGTAGAAATAATGGTAAGGCATTTATATTTTGATGATTCAATAAAAAAGCTAATCTTAGTAAAAAAAATGTATTTTTTTCTTTAACAACTTATGAATTGAAATTTATTTCTTAATTTTTTGTATTTACAAAAAAATTATGCATATCTATGTTTATTGGGTGTCTCAATTAGCTTGCCGATATCACATTTATTTTTCGATCCAATTGTATGTAATAGTACATATTTATATGTGTATTTTATAATTCTTAACATCGAAATATATATAATTAGGGCAGAAGATTTATATATTTATATTTATCATGATTTATTCTATCGTTAATATGTAATAAATAACAAAATAAGTATGATTTAATATTGACTTAGTAATAAAAAATACAATAATTAATAAATAATATATTTTTTAATATTACATTCAAAAAATTATATGTTTATTTTAAATAAATTATGTTTAACCACCGGTATATATGTATATATATATATATATATATATATATGTATATATATATATATATATATGTATATATATATATGTATATATATATATATATATAAAATTGTGTAATAAAAAAATAATATGAATTATTAATTATTACTCCAACCATTATAGCTTTTTGTATGTGTTGTTAATTCGACCTTCCATGTTATTGTAGTACACATGTTATATAAACGTGTTTAAATATAATTCGTAATTTCGAGAAAAACGTTTAGGTAAACACAGACATATAATTTCAACAAAAAAAAGTAATCTTACGAAATTTTGACTTATGTGTAAAAAAATAGAGTAAAATCATTATATTTTTTGTTCCCCACTAAAGCGACGATATGTAGAATCAATGTCCTTTCCAAAACAATTATACATACTACTATTTAGCGATTTTAACCTATACTTTTGCCATAAAAAAAAAAGCTAAATATATTTATTTTATTTCTTTAATAACCGCGTCTTTGATTTTTTCCTTTACACATATGTAATATGTTATCGTGGAATAAATTCACAAATAGCAATGTATAATGATATTGTAACTGTCATTCTGTAAATTAAATATACATCGACAATGAATTTTTAACTTAATTTGCATCCAAGTCTTAAAATTTTATCTATAATAAATATATCTTGTAAAATATATTTTTTTATGTATCATGTCTATAATTTATTTAAAAAAAAGTCGTATTGTAAATAAATTTTTGTCTTTTAATTTTTGTTTATATTGATGAAGTTTGTTACTGCATTAATAGAACTGGCTTACTTAATTTTGATGTGGATTTTTTTTAAAATATATATTTATATATATATATATATATATATATATATATATATATATATATATATATATATATATATATATATATATATATATATATATATATATATTTTTTTTATATATTTACTATGTGTGTCTCCTCGTTGAATAAACAACACTTTTAACGTCCAATTAATATACTAACATGTTTTTACTAAGAAGGAGATGGCCAGTCGTGGAGCAGTGGCACAAAAGTGTAACTTAAACGCGACCGGTTGTGGTTTCGATCCGAACTCGGGGAGATAAAATATTTATTTAAATTTATATTTTCATTTTTTCGCCCTGGTGTCGAGGCAAAGTGCGGCGTTGAGTTCCGCCACTCAAGATGCAATGCATCCAGAATTCGGCGGAAAGTGGGGAGCGCAGTGTTTTACACACACCTAGTATTCCCTCTGTCTACTATGCTGTGTGCCGGGTACAGCGTAAACCTGATTTGATTTTTAATATGTTTCTAAGAACTCAAATAGAAAAATAACAATTTAAATCACATTTAAATATTTTTTTAATTTCGCGATATTTTTTTAGTACTTTATAGATTTTTTTCCTGAAATAATCCTGATACTTAGTGTAAAGACACTCCGTTCCCATTAATATGATGCCGTTAACATGTCGCCGGATTCTGGAAGCATTGTGTGTTATGTCGCGGAACTCAACGCCGCGCTTTTTGTCGTTACCAGAGCGAGAAAATAAAAATTTGAAATCTTTCATTTCCTCGTGTGGGATCCAAACCCACAACAAGTTGCGTTTACAGTCGCACGCTTCTGCCTCTGCTACGACTGGTTGTTTAATATTTTTCAAGTCATTTGCTAATACTAAAACTATTGAAAAAAAAATAATTCATCTTCACGCGGTATCCCGCACACAGCAGGGTAGGCAGAGGGAATCTTGTGTTAAGACCCTTTGTTCCCCATTTTCTGCTGAATTTTTCGAGGCATTCCGTGTTGAGTGGCGGAACTTAACGCCGTGTTTTTTGCCTTAGTGCAAGAGGGAAGAAATTAAAATATTAATAAATAATCAATCATGCTCTCGAGTGGCGATCGAACCCACAATTGTCACCTTACATTGTCACGCTTGTGCCACTGCGCCACGACGACCTCACACGGCTAAAACTGTTAATTCAATGTATATCTAACATAATCCACTTACCTGATCCCTTTTTTGACGCCCCTTAACTGATAAGAGAGATGATATTTTTCTTTAGATGATGATTTTCTTTGATCATATTTGATCAAACTCCGTTAAAAGTAAAATTGTTTGAAATCGCAGTTGTATCAAAGAAAAGTTAAAAAAAATTACATAAATATATATAAAGAAATAGTCTTATGTAATATCCTTCTTGCTTAGACCCGTATTTAAATATTGTTCACAGCCACATCAATCTTGAGATGGCGTTTTCTTGTTGTGTTGTAAATATTATTTATGAATGAAAACGTCATCTCAAGATCGATCTCAGACTTGAGAGAGGTTTATAAATACGGACCTTAGTGTTTGTCTGATGTTTCATTACCATGAGGTAAATTGATATCTTTCTGTTCGGTCAGCTTTCGCAAGTTATCAATGCAACGGATCTAACTGAAGCCTTAAGCATATTTCCAAGCTGAATTGTTAATCGAATCGTGTAACTTTTAAATTTTAATATTCTTCGTTTACTTTGAATTTGTGAAATTGTTGTTTTTTTTATAAATTTAGAGTTTGTTATACAGACTATAGTTTACCATTTGCTGAGCTTTCATTAATTGTTAAAGTATAAAAAAATAGAAAAACGAATTGGTTATCGCTTAGTTCTACAATTGAAAATATACAACGGTAATAATGCCAACAGGGAATGGAGTTGTGATGAGACCAGTCGTGGCGCAGGGGCACAATGTGTGACTGTAGAACCGACTGGTTGTGGATTCGATCCCCACTCGAGGAGATGAAATACTTACTTGAATTTATATTTCCATTTCTTCGTTCTGGTGTCAAGGCAAAGCGCGGCGTTAAGTTCTGCCACTCAACACGCAATGCCTCAAAATTTGGAGCAGAAAGTGGGGAACGGAGTGTCTTAACACTAAGTTTCCTCTGCTATGTGCGGCATACAGCGTTAAGCTGATTGTATTTATATAATCATAACGTCATCGTTTGTATGAAGGTCGGTGTCGGACGGACTACAGACAACAGACCGATCGGAAGTTGATTTCGCGCTAACTATAAAAGATTTATATCGGAACCTCGTGCCCATTTCTTTGCACCAGATGTTCTAATAAAAGTCCAAGGTCGTTGCGCGGAAACTCGGTATATATAAACACGGCTGGACTCTGGAGTTACCCGTGGTCGGAATTTCATGTCATAAAAATGTGTTAGTAGCTTTGAGTTCCGCCACTCAACACGCAATGCGGCGAAAAATTCTACGGAAAGTGGGAAAGGAGTGTCTTAACACACCCAGTGTTAAGTTTCTCTCTGCCTACCCTGCTGTATGCGGGATACAGCGTGAAGCTGATTCGATTTGATTTTTTTTAATTATAAAACAGCATAATTGTTATAGTCCTCGAGTACTTCCGTTTTTGTTGTTTTTTTAATATTAGTCCGTTTCGTCCGTACCGTGATATAATAGACTTTATAATAGTCTTCCTCGATTAATTAACTATCTAATACGAAATGTTTTTTTCAATTCGAACATATTCAAGATAAGTGCGTTCAACCAAACAAATTCAGGTTTATAATATTAGTATAGACAATAATAAGTGAAAAAACTTGTAAATTTTGCATATTGCTATTACTTTATATATATAAATCATCATTATTCCGGTAACATTACCGGGATAACCTTGATATATGAGTTTTGCTTCTTGTTATGAATGGACTAGTAAGTCACCGTGGTGACATAGTTGTAAACGTCTTACTTTATTTTTAGGTTGTGGGTTTACATAATGATTAAGGAAATTATCAGTCTGTCTGTTTGGATTAAGAAATGATTGAATTCTGCCATTTCACACTCACACCTTATATTCAAAGAAACAGAATAGTGTTAAAAGATTATATAAATCTATAAAAAAAACCGTGACATAAATATCAACGTACATACCTATATATATCGTGTGCCTTGTGTTTCTAAAATATAACAATCGAATCACTAGGATACTGTAGCTTTTAGGGAAAAAAGGTACTCTTATAAGATCACTTCGTTATCCGCCCGTCTGTCTGTCTGTCTGTCTTTCTTTCAATCAAGAGCCTTTATCTCAGGAATGCTTGGAGATATCGAGTCGATTTTCAAACCATATTCTTAGATCTACGGCTCCATAATTTCCGAAAAGAAAATGTATTTTACTTAAAAAAAAAGATATGGCCGCACTCACACTCACACTCATTTGGACACTATAAACGGAATCAATTTTTGCACGGAACCCTCGGTGGGTGAGCCCGTCCTGCGCTTGTCCCGTTTTTTTTATTTTTCTCCCCACAAGCGTTTGACATGAGATTTTATTTTATATTTACGTATTATTATTTATTATTTAATACTGTATTACACACAAAAAAAGGAAAGAAAGGCATTGGTGTAAGGGCGGCCGTATCACAGGTGATCTCTTCCAGGCTATAAGCCCTACTATAAAAAGATTAAAAAAAACACAGAATTTCAGGTTGATGAAAAACAAATCTTCTCTAAGTATGTATATTTATTTCCATCTCGTTATGCTTCCCAAAAATCTTCCTTCTATATTAAAATAATTTAGTAATTAAGTGAGTGGCGTGTACTTATAATTGATTGTTTTGTATGAGTTTATCTTTTATCCATACATTTGGCCCTAGAGTGATTTATTTAGTTATTTTAAATGTTTATAACCTTGTACGTGTTCCTTTTATGTGTTAAGTAAACGTTCAATATATATTGAATTAAAATTTCACTTTTTTTGTCAATTTTCAAGTAATATATTTAGTGTTCTTAATTTTTTGGTTATTTCCGCTAATAGTCTGTGATATTTTTGTATCTATTTAACATCGATCTATTCTAATGATAAATTACCTTATAAGGGTTACTAATTTACTGTGTAAGCTTCGCTAGATTAGTCTCCATACAAATTATATTGAAGTAGTTTATATCAAGAGATGGTAGTTGAGTATCGTAACTGTATATGCATTCGTGTTCAACGATTTTTGCATCTTTTTAAATATAAAAGTTAAAAATAGACTCATAAAATTATGGTCTAAAAAAAAATATCCATACATACGTATGGATATTTTTTTTTTCAATAAATAAAATGTTTGAAATTTTCTCAATACAAGACCAGAAAATAAGTGTGGAGTATTTCTTAATTTTTTTACTAACTCTTAGGTTATTTATAAACTATAGTTGCATTTAAGCTCTTAAATTTATATAATTGTAGTCATTCTTATATTTTGTCAAGCGTGTCACTTTATAATGATTATTATTATTATTATGTCAAGTTTTAGTTTATTTGAGGAAATAATTTATTTATAAGATATATCTAGGTATATAACTACGGTGTGATCTAAAATAATGTATGTATACGATGTCTGTAATATGTCAAAAGATTGAATAGATGTTATGAAATAAATGTGTTGTATATTCTGTGAATCTCATTTTACGGTAACCACCACTACGTAGCGCTTGTTGGTACTAGATATATATATTTTTTATTTTTCTTGGTAATTCAGGGTTTTTTATTCTCTTTATCCCGGATATGGTTGAGCAAGCAGAAGGAAGACGGGTCAAGACAATTAAGTAAAATAATAATAATAAAAAAAAAACATCACCTAAATTTTTTAAATATTAAATATTTTATTAAAATATTAAACATTTTATTTCGTCGAGTGGGAAACGAACCATATTTATATTTTTAAATTGATCATATTAGGAGAACAGCACTGTCTTAATGGAAAGGGATTGTCTAGTTTACTAGGTTCCTCCCTCTGCATATCCTACTGTGTGCGGGATACAGCGTGAAGTTATATATTAATCGACACTGAATAAAAACCTCATGCATAAAATTGAGATGAACATAAATTTTAAGATTTAAAGCTTAAATAAACTAAAAATTTAAAGAAAAAACTAATAGTAGATAGTAATAAACAAAAGATATTAACACTTATTTAGAAAACGTATAAAAATTTGAATGTAGCAGGACTCGAACCTGCCCATCCTGGAAACCGACCAGGGTAGTAAGATTTGAAGCCGTATCTCTCAAAACCCAACTAAGCACTCAACTCAATTAAACTATACGATATTATCAATATACATTTAGATATTTTTCATTACCAACACATTTCCAAGCAAATCTAAACATCTCAATCATAAAATATAGGAAGCAACAAACCTGCATAGATTAGTATCTACTACCACCTACAAACGCAGCCAATGGGCTGTGGGTACAACTGGGTCGCAATTACATATAATGGTCTTGAAAATTGCAAGTTATACTCGCGAGAACGGATCCACATTCCCACGTTTATCGTTCCCGTTGCATAATCGTAACGGGAGATGCGACACTTGTTATATTATTTCTCTTATATTAACGATATGATATGAATGTGCGTATGGGAGGCCAGACGATGCAGGTTGTGGGTTCGATTAGCACTCAAGGAAATTAAATATTTGATATTTATTTCTTCGCTCTGGTGTCGAGCCAACGCGTTGAGTTCCGCCATTCAACACGCTATAGATCTAGAATTCGGCGAAAAGTGCTGAGTGGAGTGTGCGAACTCTAGGCTCCCTCTACATGCGGGATACAGCGTGAAGCTAAAAAAAAATCGTATGTAACTGTAATGATATTCTATATTTTTATTGTGTAATATTTTTATATGTGCCATATATATAGAAATATTAGCTTAAAATATATGGAGTCGTCCTTCACTTATTGTTATTATTCAGTATTTCAGTTACCGGGATAGACTGACAGAATTTAGTATAGAGACACATAGGTTTTAATAAGTCGCGTGATTATTATATTATTTAATCAACAATGAAAATATTGTCATATATTTTTTAGTTAGACAAAAGAATAATACCAGAGTGACGCATATTTATATATTATTAATATTCTGCTGCTCACATTTTATTGTACTTCACATATACTCGGAAATAAATAATAACAAATTATATCAACAGGCCAGTTAGTAAAACTCAAGTTTCTATTATTTCTTAGAATCATTTGATACATCATTCCATTCCATATTGATACAATTTAGATGTGTCTTTAATGATAAATTTCAAATATAATTCTTAATTTCGACGCTCAAGGTTCATATCGCTATGGCTTAGTCGTCAAATTGTGGGTCACATGATAGGGGAGGTCTGTGGGTCATACAAAACAGTAAACAATTGAGAATTGGCTACAAGGTCAAGAGCAGATCGGAGATATTCCGACGAATATCGTTTTATAAGCTTTTATTTGTTAGTTAATATCTACTATGATGTAAACAAAATATTGAATGGGAATAGGGATGTCTGTGTTTTTAAATGTTGATATTATGGTTGGTTTTATGTTTTAAATATTATGTAGAGTAAGAATAAAAATAAATCAGCTTCACACTGTATACCGCACACAGCAGGGCAGGCAGAGGGATTAAGACACTCCGTTCTCCACTTTCTGCCGAATTATAGAGGCATTCCGTGTTGAGAGGCAGAAATCAACGCCGCACTTTGCCTCGATACCAGAGCGAAGAAATGGAAATATAAAATTCCACATTGTGCCTCTGCGCCACGACTGGCTTCAAATTATTAAAAAAATATTATATAAATTGTTCTGGTCGTGACGCAGGGATAGAAGCGTGTGACTGCGAACGTGACAAACTTGTCACGTGGGTTCGATTCCCACTCACACAATAGAATTTAAAACATTAAATATTAATTTCTTCGCTCTGGTGTCGAGGCAAAGTGTGGCGTTGATTTCTGCCACTCAACACGGAATGCGTCCAGAATTCGGAGGGAAATGGGGAATGGACGAAATGTAAAAAAAAATTACCTACGTATGTAACAAAAGTATTAAAAAATATTAAGTAATTAAATAATTATACTTGTTTTAATAAAACATAAAAATTGATTAATAATTTTTCATATAAAGAAATCGTTATTATTTCGTTCGTTTTTCTTTTATCGTATGATTAACATTTAATATATTGAACATCCCTATTCACTACTTTATATACATATATTGTGTTGTCTAATATTATTTTTATCAACAATAATGAAAAAAAAACATACGAAATCTAAATGGTATCTATATTATTTTCCCTAATATTTTCTTACTACAGGGCACTGCGCGGTTTCACCCGCTTCTTTTTTATTAAATATTTTTAATAAAAAAGAATAATATTTATTTATTTATTATTTCTTCTATTTATTATTATTTATTATTTTTTCTATTTATTTATTTATTTATTTATTTATTTTTTCTTTTTTTTCTATTTATTTATTTTTATTTATTTCTTAACATTTTTAAAGTGTTATTCCACGCTTAGGAAAGAAAAATACTTATTTAGAAAACGTACAATTTTTTTTAACGTAGTGGGATTTGAACTGCCTCTTTGAAAACTGTCCAAGTGGGAATAGAGTCCACAACCTGTCGCGATTAGTCACAGTTCGTACCCCTATGCCACGACTGGCTTCTTGTTATAATCTTTTAAGATTTTATTAGATTTTGCCCGCAAAATTATCGTTCATAATAGAAAAAAAATGAATTGCTTCATATCTATTTACGTATCCCTGTAGGAATTCCGATATAAAAAGTAGCCTATACGTTGCTCCTCTAACGGACATTGAATATCCCATAAAAATCGGTTTAGTTTTTCCAGAGATTTGCCCGGACAAGCAGACAAACATTTTTAATTGTTTATTTGTGTATTAGTATCTTGTTAACAATTATATGCACTTGAAAACATTTTGAGAGATTTGAAAATGTTTAATTTTGAAATCACGATAGAGAATATATAAAATAATGATAAATAATAATAATTGTTCTTCTTCTTTCTCACCGTGACAACCTCGCTACTACCTGCTATTCTGTGTTTCTCTTCATTGCAGACTCGATCAGCTAAACTGACTCCGCATATCCTACGAAGAGTTCGCATCTCCACGGCATTAATCTTTATTTATTTATTTGTACACCACTTATATAAAAATACAGAGGAAAAAAAAACAGAAAAGAAAACAGATGTACAAAAAGGTGGCCTTATGGCTAGTGGCCTTCCAGACAACCTTTAGGGCGAAAAGAAACTGTCATAATATTAAGAAGGTGGGTGGTGGACGTAGTTAAAAAGTATATTAATAAACAATAAATGAATTTAGATATAAACAAAACAATATACTGATATATAGATATTTCTAATGTAATACAATACATAAACATACATACAGGAAAATATATATAATAAATACATATAAATATATACACACATAACACATACATAAAAAAGATCCAATGCAGACAGACAGACCTTTGTTTATTTTCTTCTTCTGATTATAGATAATACCCACGTTTCGCTGCCCTATAACCGCGTCGGTACCAACACCGCATTGTGTACGGCCAAACGTGCAGCTGTGCTGACGTTTCGCCGTCTCATCAATGCAGCTAAGGCTCCGTTAACCTTGTTACCGGCAGCAATACGCCATTCCACATCCATCTCGTATCATCCGTATGTACTGAACATACTTCGTAAATATACCACTTCATTCACTTGTTCTAATATCTTACCATTTTTTCTTTCAAATACCAGGACCTACGTCTTACATTATTTATTAAATTTTTATCTAACATAAAAATCAGCAATATTATCAAATTATCATAAAAACATAAAAAGATATAGAAACATTATTTACTTATCAATATCTATTTCCACCAGGTACTATGCAAACATGAACACTATACATAACACCGTCATAGTACAAACAGACCAGAATAAGACCATTGTTGTCGGTGAAAGTACAGCTGAATGTATGCGATAGTCCTCACGTAGACTGGATTATGAATATGTTTGTGGTTCTCTAAAACTAACTACTGTATATAGAATATATTGAAATATCACTATAAACTAATAGTTTGTATATTTGGAATATTGAAAAGTTAAATAAAAATCAGCTTCACGCTGTATACCGCACGCAGAAGAGCGGCCAGAGGGAATTTAGTGTTAAGACACTCTGTTCTTCACTTTCTGCTAAATTCCGGAGACATTGCGCGTTGATAGGCGGAATTCAAAGCCGCGCTTTGCCTCGACACCAGAGAGAAGAAATGAAAATACAAATTTAAATAAATATTTTATTTTCTCGAGTGGATATCGAACACTCTGCCACTTGTGTTTATCACACACTTATGCCCCTGCGCCACGACTGGCCTTATATTTGAAAAATTTATCTTTAAATATTTTTAAGGCCGTCACGTCGTGGCGCAACGGCACAGCGTAAGCGCGACGGTTGTGGGTTGTAATCCCACTATATGAGGGATACAGCGTGAAGCTTAAAAAAAGTTCTTTGAAGAAAAATTAAAACATAAATTAATTTACTTGTATAGAAATATTAAAGGTTATACCTATTATTTATATTTATAGTAAAAGCTAATAGCTTGAAACATCATAATTTTTTATGGCATTTTCATTACTTCCCTGGACTTACTTTTTTATCAATCACAATTTTCTTATATGGTTCTTATCAACTACTGTATTTCTTTTATATACATATAAAACAGTAAATAGAAAGAGAAATTGGCCACAAGTCCAATTACGAACTGATAATACTAATAATACACAATAAATTACATATACCTATTAGTTTATTTCTAAAACATTACGTAATTAGTACTTAAATTTAAAACTAATATAACAGAATGACCTATTGATTAGAATTATCATCTACTATCGCGTCACCTCGCCCCCAGTTCGAAAGGGGCTTCGAGAAAGTGACATGAGACGGAGAAAATTCTCCTACATCAACTATATAGAGTTCGTGTAATGATTAATCGTGGGAAAATTTAATTTCCTCCTTTGTTTATCAACAAAATGCTATAAATATGCGTGCGGGGTGACGGTGTGGTCAGACGATACTTGGACACGGATAGGATAAGTTCTTCCAACAAATAAAAATGTTTATTAAATACGTTTTCGCGTTTGCTGTGCTGATTTTGATAGTGCCATGGGTAGCTGCCACTCCATTTAAGGGGAGGTCGACGTTAGAATGTAAGTTAGTTTTTGTTGTGCTGGCGATTTGTTATTATTTTTTAATTTTAATTTTTATTTTTAATGGATTTTTGCTAAGTAAGTAGTTTTTAGTGTTTTTATTGCTTTGTGAAATTCATATATCAATATTTCAGAAATGCACAATATGGAATCTAAAGTTGTTATTTTATATAAATTAATCTTACAATAAAAGTTGTATAGAAGATATTTAGTTGAGCTTAATTAAAAATTTTGAGTAACCTTTGAATAACATCCTTGGTGGTTTTATCGTCTCGTAAGTTTTATAAAATATATCAATATGAAACTGATTACTTTTTAATTGTTATATTGAAAAAATAATAATAAAACAGACGACGACGTGTTTTATGATATTTTCTCAATACAATTGTATAGTAGTACCTAGTAGTGTTTTAAAAAGATGGACTTCACTTTGAATATTGAAAACCTATTTTTTTTTTCAAATTAAATGGTTCCGTGAAAAGTTTTTTTTAAAAATTATATATATTTTTAATTATAAAAATTATAAAAATTATATATATTTTTTCAAATTATTTTTTTATTAAATTTGTTTGTACTCTTACCATTTTTAAAAGATTATCGAGTGCAAGAATTTAATTTTCTTTTATTATTAGGAGTTATACAGGTATTGTATAGTATAATTGTAAAGAAATATATTATCTTTAAATCAGAGGGAGCCTAAGGTTTGGGTGACACTCCGCTCCCCATGTTCTGCCGAATTTGATTGCCGAAGGCATTGCAAGTTGAGTGGCTGAACTCAACGCCGCGCTTGCCTTGACACCAGAGTGAAGAAATGAAAATATAAATTCAAATAAATATTTAATTTCCTCGACTGGAGATCGAACCCAGAACCGGTCGCGTTTACAGTCACGCTATGTGCCCCTCCGCCACGACTAGCCTCAATAATATATAAATTAAAAATTAAATTAATTGAATTAAATTAGGTTGGCAGAGGCAACCTAGTGTTAAGACACTCCGTTCCCCACTTTCTGCCGAATTTTGGAAGCATTGCGTGTTGAGTGGCAGAACTCAACGCCGCGCTTTGCCTCGACACCAGAGCGAAGAAATGGAAATATAAATTTAAGTAAATATTTTATCTCCTCGAGTGGGGATCGAACCCACAACCAGTCGATTTTACAGTCACACCCTGTGCCACTGCGCCACGACTGGCCTCTATCTAATAATATATACTATATCTTTAAATAATATTTTATGTTTCTGCTATTTGTTTCCAGTTGGTTAACTGTTAGGGCGAAGGGAGTGCGTTTTAATCTTTCGTATTTGATGAATAAATATAGTTTACTCTTAATTAAAATATAGTTATCTTCTATATATGTTAGTTGAGTGTATGGAGGTCAGAGATAGGGGGAGTTCCCCGGTTTAATACTAAATCTATTGTCGATCGTCGATATCGATCGCTGGCGTGTATAGTGTAATAATATCTATAAGCCTATAGGACTATAATTTATTGGTTTCTTAGTGACAACGGATTATGTCATCTAATGCTTTTTTATCAATAATAATCTTCTTATTGATTAATAAGAATTTTAATATCAAATTATTGTAAAGTTGTAAAAAATGTCAATTGTTTACTACATTTTTTTTTATAATAGCATAAGTAATATAAAGCGCAGCTTTGAGGTCCACCACTCAATAACCAATATTTCGAAAATTTGGCAGAGAGTGGCGAACGGAGTGTCTTCACATAACTTAATGTGAAGCCTCTGCCTAACGTAGCAGGTTAGGTTAGTTGGTAAGCAGGATGTAGTAAAAAGATTTTCACACTTTTATTGGCCTAATCAGTAACAGTATTTCATAAAATATTCTTGCCTTTTTATTTACTATACTATTTTTTAAAACAATTTTTTTTTCAATTTCTCACTGTATCTTGCATGTAACACCTAGTGTTAAAACACTCCGTTCCCCATTTTCCCTTGAATTCTGGAGGCATTGCGTGTTGAGTGGTGGAACTCAACGTCGCGCATTGCCTCGACACCAGAGCGAAGAAAATGAAAATTATAAAAATATTTCATTCGAATCGAACCCACGACCTGTCTCGTTTACTGCCATTAGGTTGTGCCCCTGCGCCAGGACAATAATGACCTTGACTATTTAACACCAAGGCACTTTATTATATACATATTACTACCTATATAGTTTTATTTACTACTCGATCGAGTCAGATTTATTTATAACCTAAAACTAAATTTTCGCTCATTGCCGCAGTAAACTCAATATTTACGAGAGTATCAATGTCAAACAGTAAACAAGTGTTAAATCTAGACTTGGATTTATTAAGAATATAAAATTTCATTGCATGCTGGTTGTGAGTTCGAATTTCATTTAACAAATATATTTTATACTAGGCGATATTTGTTTATTGTATATGACTGAAAAGTGCATCTCAAGATCGATCTCAGACTTGGAGAGTGGTTTATAAATACGGACTTAACAGCGGCGTTGAGTTCCGTCAATCAACACGCAATGATTAGCAAATTGAGTGGCAAGTGAGATATGAAATGTTTTACTACTTTTAATGCCATTCAATGTTGAACAAGGGCGATACGAGATCGCTCAACTAGAGATCCGTAAGGACTTGGAGGTCATGAGCTTTTTCTGAAATTCAGGCTTAACTTAGCCATTTCATTTGATACCTCACTTGGACTAGCGGCTTTAATACCAATATTTTCCCCCTTTTTAAGGATATTATTTTTTAAGATTTAACCATAAATGTATAGTTTTCCTGAACTACCTATAGATTCTAGCTGCCGAATTTCATAATTCTAGGTTAATAGTGTTCAAATACGCGTTTTTTTTTATATATAAACGGCCATATCTTTTTTCTAAGTAAATATATAAAAACGTTTTATTAGGAAATCATGGGGTCGTAGATCTGAGTATATGGTTTGAATTTCAACTCGATATCTCTAAATGTTTCTGAGATAAAGGGTCTTGGCAGACTGACAGACGGACGGACAACAAAGTGATCTTATAATATTCATTTTTTCCTTGAAAAGGTACGGAACCCTAAAAATTACATTAGGGACGCTGATAATATCTCATTTTTTAGGATGTGTGAATTCTAGTGCATTTGAGGGTGAAGTGATTTTTTTGGAATTATTTTAATTTTTGTGTTACTCATCTATAAATCAATACAAAAACCTTACTCCATACAAAAGATTAAGCAAAATAAATTAATATAACAAGAATAATATTTAATTAGAGTTAAAGTATATATATATATACAAACGTAATACTATTATCTTAATTGTATTGTATGCTCTCTGAGTGGGGTGGGCGGAAGTTCTCATAAACAGCATCCGGTACTGACTGCGTAAGGTACACAATACGTAGAATAACTTGATTACTTGTTATTTATTATCATTAGAACTATTGATACTTTTGGTAATTTATTATATGAGCGTCTAACTCGGTGGTTGTGGATTCGATTCCAACTCTGGGTGGTAAAAGCCCAAACGCGGTTTGTTGTTATATTATAGCTAAATAATATTAAATATATATTAACATTATAGCCTGTGTTAAATTTTCATTTAAATCTAACTAGTTCTACGTAACTACGAGTACTTCTGCTCTTGAATTCCGCCATTTAACACACACACAATGCTTCGAATTCTTTTTTTTTTGTTTACATGACTGAGAGGGAATCGGGGGCGATTAAGGGGTGAATATAACTTAATATTGGCAGAAAATGGTAAACACAGTATTATAGTAAAGCTAAGCTTATAGTAAAGCTAGATGGAAAAAGCGGTTGACAAGAAAAGATACATAATTATGTACATACAAATATAATTGAAGTTTATCTAATTTAGTTAAGACAAATGTTACAAATTGTATCTATATAATACTGAGGACGTCATGGCGCAGTGACTCAAGCGAGTATTTGTAGAGGTGACGATTGTGGGTTAAATTGCCATTCAGGGGAATGAAATATTCAATATTATCATTTAATATTATCACTTCGCTCTGATAACACGTCCCAGCGGACCCCACGGAGTGTCTTATCACTAGTATCCTTATGCCTCCCTGTTAAATGCGGAATATAGCTTAAAGGTGAAAAAAAATTAATTGCTAGTTTTGCAACAGATCTACAATTTACTATTTACAAACTAAATAGTTATTTACACATAAGTATGTATTAGTAATATTAAAATTGGCTATTTCAATCTAAAAATAACCTAAAATTTTAACTTAAAATCTAAAAATAACCTAAAATTTTCTAATTTTAGTGGTAAGCATCATCGAGCTTGAAGAGCCCTGCGTGAGGCAGGGTGGCATCTGTCTGCGTACTGAGGACTGCGACCCCGGCAACCTGGTGAGGATCAGCGGGGTCATACTGTGTCCAGCTCAGAGGCACTTGGGAGTCGAATGTTGTTATGTAAGTGGAGTTGAATAGTTTCGTTATTGTTATAGGAGTAGGATAAGTCCCAGAATAGTCTGATGTTGACCCCAGAAATTCTTCTAACAAAAAAATTTACATGAAAAGAAAAGAAAAAGAATTGACACAAACATATCTTTAAGCGTAAAGTTCAAAATTAAAGTTAAAAAAACTAGTTACGGCCATAGTTAATGTATGATACAAGATTTTGTGAATTGTAAAAAAACTAATTCTAATTGATCGGTCTTAAGCTTAAGCTGAGCTTTGCATTTGTGTGATTGATTAGAAAAGGAGAGTAAAAAAAAACTATTAAAATCAATTTAATATTACATAAAAATAAAAAAAGTACCATAAAAGAGACCAGTCGTGGCGCAGCGGCACAAAGTGTGACTAACCTACTGGTTGTGGGTTCGATCCCACGAGAAAGTGGGGAACGGAGTGTCTTACACTAAGTTCCCTCTGCCTACACTGCTGTGTGCGGGATACAGCGTGAAGCTGATAAAAAAATACCATAAAAATATATCAATTCACCTATACCGGATATTGCATCCTGATCATATTTACTATCATTTAAAAGTTAATAATAAATCGCTCCATTATATCACCAGGAATAGCGTTGTTTCCACATTTTTTTTATGGTATATATCATTTATTCTTGTACCGCGGTCGTTGTAGCGTCCATTTTGTCTTTTAATTTTAATAAATTGAAATAAAAAAATATGACGCTGCTATCAGTAATGGGGGTGGAGGCCGGTTGTCAAGAAACACTATAAATCGTTTTAGAGTTTAGGCCCAACAAGGGATGCGCGTGCGCCGCGACTGACGGCCACCATCACGTCTATATTAGGTGTACATAAACACTCAAAAAAATGCTTAGACCTCGCAGACTGTTCCAGCATAATATTACAAAATTTTTGCTTCAAAGTAAATAAAAAAGGTTAAGCTTAGGTACCTAATCTACATTATAAATCTATAAATATAATATGATTCAACCTTCATATAATCTTAACGATCTCGTGGGAATGCGTAATGAACACTCCGGTTGTGAGTTTAAATTCCATTCGTGGTACGACAGTATCAAGTATACTGGTAGGCTCACTTAGCAAATAATATTTATTAATTAATAACAATATGTATGTATATTGATATATTTATAACGTATGGTGTCTTTAGTGTCCAGACGTTCCGTTCTCCGCTGGTCGCCCAAATTTGCGACATTGTAGGGTACAAATTCTTCCAGTGTACCTAATATTCAGTAGATCCCACATAAGTTTCAAAATCCACGCTTGGGCTCCTCTACTATTGCGTATTATGTGACAGATCACAGAATTTAAGATTGCGCCTTGTCCCACAAGAAATGAAAATAGCTCTTTCCCCCGAATTACTATCGAACCCATCACCACCGCGTTTACAGTCAGTCGCAGTCCTACTTCGCCATGGTGGTTTTGATTTATTAAATTAAAATATATTTCTTTGTTTCAGAATTAATTACATTGGATGAACCATATAAAAATCCGCCTTAACTTAAAATATGACGAGGAAGAAAGGAAGTTTAAATTAAAATAGTTATAATGAAACGATGTCTTAAGATTATTTATTTATTTTTATTAAACATATTATGTATAAGTTTACTTCTACGTAAGTTTGTGAACATTTTGTTCCGTTTTTCTGCTCTAAGCTAATGTGATTGTAATTTTGTTATTAAATCAGTACTTAATTACAGTTTTCCTTTATTTCCCTTTGATAATAATTATATAAAATATTCATATAATATATTAATTAATAAGTATATAATAAATAATTTATGTAATATATTATATAGCAGGATAGGCAGAGGAAGCTTAGTGTTAAAACACTCCTTTCTCCACTTTCCGTTGATTTTTTCGAGGCATTGAGTTCAGTGGCAGAACTCAATGCCGCTTCGGGCTCTTGCCTTGGTACCAGAGCGAAGAAATGAATATATTAATAAATAATAATTTTATCCGCCGAGTGGGGATCGAACCCACAACCGTCGCGTTACAGTCACACCCTTGTGCTCTTGTATCACATATATAGTATATATTTTTTAAAAAAACCATCGTTAAATGCTAACCAACTCTAAGAAATCCGTACTATAAACAGGTAATATTCGAGTTTCTGGGTTTTCTAATTAAAAGCTATTGTTTCAAATCCGAATTATTGATAGACTTGGCTCTTGGCTCTCTTAGTGAACGAAGACAAAACAATATGGGCATAGCTAAAGAAAGTTAGCAAGGTAAGCACTACGTCGATAAATGTATAAAGACATACATTATTTTTAATTGTAAAATGAAAAAAATAAAATAAAAAAAAAATAAAATTTATTTATTAACAAATAACATGTACAATTTTTGATACATCTGATGGTATTATGTGATGGTATTAGGTATTCCTGTATCGTGGGTTCCAATATATAATTTTACAATTTATGTTTAATGTTGACACTCGTTTTACAAAAGATAAATAAATGCTAATTCACATTAGCATTTTTTCACACACAATTTATTTTACTGTAAAAAGAAACTGAAAAAGAGTGAATCAATTAACGCCTACAATGATCGTAGAAATGTACAGTGAAATATTATATTTTATATTCCTTAAAAAAAATAAAAAATCTTAATATTTTATGTACAAAAAAAAGCAAGCAGGCAGAGGAGATCTAGTGCTAAGACCACTTTGCTCACTTTCGGCCAAATTCTGGAGGCATTGCCTGTTGAGTGGCGGAACTCAACACCGCGATTTTTGTATACATATAAACTGAAATAATTTCGAAAATAGCTCAATCAAATCAATTCTCTTTACAATAATTAATATAACGTCCTCCATTAGCGTGCGTACGTAAGAGATAAGGGCCGCTCTTGACTCTTGACATCGTGATTGTCACCAATATTCGGTAAATATTTGTTGATCCCACTATATATATATACATATACACACACGCATATATACATATATATATATATATACATATTGTTGTTGAGGCCGGTCGTGGCGCAGCGGCACGAGGTGTGACTGCAAAACCGACTGGTTGTGGGTTCGATCCCCACTCGAGGAGATGAAATATTTACTTAAATTTATATTTCCATTTCTTCGCTGGTGTCGAGGTTAAGCGTGGCGTTGAGTTCTGCCGCTCAACACGCAATGCCTCCAGAATTCGGCAGAAAGTGGGGAACGGAGTGTCTTAACACTAGGTTCCCTCTGCCTACCCTGCTGTGTGCGGGATAAAGCGTGAAGCTAATTTAATTTTTTGATATTTATATCGCGATGACTTTACTAATTTTTATCTAAGAACACTTTGCATTGTAGTGGCATTTGATTTGAGTATATTTAACGTTTAGGATAATATAAATTATAAGGATTTCTTTTACTTTGTAGACAACTTTGGTTACAACATAATATACAATATGAAATTGAAGAGGATGGTGTTCGGCTATATATACGAGTTTGGTAAACCTGCATTGAAATAAATACTGGATTATTTCGGGGTTCCACCTTGCGCGCCTTATACAAATATAGGGAAATATCTGAAAATTTTAACATTTTTAAATTGTTATTCCACGTCCATTTGGACGTAGCGGGACTAGAACCCACGCCCCGTGGAAACCGTGGTCGGTTTCTAGGACCTTTGAAATGTTGAGTTGAAATTTAAAACATATAACTACATTTACTTAAAAATAATATGGCTGTTTATATTGCAAAAAACGCTTATTTCGCCACTATAAAGTAATAGAGACTAAAAAATAATAGAGTACTTCTGGTTGACCGAGGATTAAGAAATTTGGCAGCTAAGATCTACAAGTAGTTTTTTAGATCTACAGGCATTAATGATTGTATTCTAAAAAATAAGAGCATTAAAAGGGGGGCAAAATTTTTTATTAAAGCCGCCAGTTCAAGTGAGGTATCAGATGAAAAGGCTCTGGCTAAACTAAGCTTGAATTTCAGAAAAAAATCCAATTTTTGGACTCGGAATCCTCGGTGGGCGAGCCTAACTTGCGGTTGTCTGGTTTTTTAACTTCACGTTATATCCCACACGTTACAGGGTAGGCAGATTCCTCAAATGGGAATCAAACCACCGCAATCGCGGTTACCGTCAAACGGTTGTGCCCTTGCGCTACGACGGACGCTTAGATTTATGTTCACTATTTTTCTGTTAAAAATTTTAATTCTTGGGTACATTAAATTACAAAAAAGAAACAAGATTTTGTAATAAATATTGTCGCTCAGTCATACGCGAACTTTCATTGTATTTTCATTATACCTAAATATTTACTCACAATTTTACACTCGTTTCATAAAGACGAACAGTAAAAACAAATCCCCTTAGCGGATTATCTTTGCACAGCGTGTGTGCATCACAGAACTAACACAGAAATAGAGTTCAGAAAGCTTTTAAAGCAGCTTATAAGTTGGAATTAACTTAGAGACGGCAAGCATACCTAGTGTGAAAACCCTCCGTTTTAAGTAGTCCCTCCGAAATTGAGATATTGTTTAGAAGTTGAGATTGCTTAAGTGATGAAAGACAATTTTGTTTTTTAAAATTAATTGAGTCTCCCAGTAGTAGGATATGAACACCACACAAGCATCACGAATACATTTAAGTGCTGTGCCTGTGAATATAATGGCCTGAATGTTAATTTAAACAAATTAATGTTGGCTTTATAATCTTTTTACTCGCGCCACTAGTTATTAGTATAGCATCTATTCAATATTTTTATAATTAAAAATAATATACAAGGTATAAAATTAATCATAAATTAATTATTATATATAATTAATAATGTCTTTCAGTTACTATGCATTATTGTATCTATATTGGTATTTGTATCTGTAGAAGTTTTCATAAAGCGCAAAGAGAAATTCAATACGCCTGACGTTTGTGTAATAGCAATGTTACATTGCAGCTATTCTATTAACCGCAAGGCTTCAGGCGGTATTAATTATTACTATTTTACCAAACGTCATTTATGCATTGTTGTATAAATTCCTACTTATTTTTCACATATTACATTGTTTTTATATTTAAACCTTTTATTTAAATGGCTATAATATTATTTGTGTTAGTATATGTGTAATATTGCAACCTCAATATGATCCACTTCTCAATCTCCGAATGAGCTGCATTCAGTTCTCGTGACAATGACATACAATCAATATTATTGTTGTTGTTGTTGATGAGGTAAGTCGACTGGTTGTGGGCTCGAAATAGGGAGGGACTTGAGGAAATTAAAAATTAAACGAAATGAGCTTCACGCTGTATCCCGCACACCGCAGGGTAGGCAGAGGGAACCTAGTGTTAAGACACTTCGTTCCCCACTTTCTGCCGAATTTCGGAGGCATTGCGTGTTGAGTGGCAGAACTCAACGCCGCGCTTTGACTTGAGGAAATGAAATATTTATTTACATTTATATTTTCATTTTTTCGCTCTGGTGTCGAGGCAGAGCGCGGCGTTGAGTTCCGCCGCTCAACACGCTATGCCTCCAGAACTCGGCGGAAAGTGTGGAACGGAGTGTCTTAAGCTTAACACTAGTTTCCTTCTGCCTATCCTGTTTTTGTTTTATTAATATTTAATAGAAACATTAAAGTATAAAAATTGTCGATAAACATATCTATAATCAGTTTACTATCACAAGTTGATTGAGTGATTGATTTCTTGATTTATGACCAGTTGAGCACAACCAACCACCATTTCGCCAATGTCACCTATCACAAGTTAAAAGTTCATATACACTCTGTGGACTCATAATGTCATAAAGTTTGTCCACGAGATAAATGACATTGGATAACGTAATGTTGTTAACAAAAGTGAAATCAAAACCTTAAGAAACGTTGTAAGGACTAAGTAAGGCTTTGTTTAGAAACGTATCAAAGTCAAAGTTAATTATTTTGATTCAGCAAGGGAGCATTACACCGAGTGGAAGATCAGACTCTACGGTTTTAGGAAGTAAATTAGAATGTGAAAAGTAACAAAGAATAACTAAAAAAGTTTTTTTTTAAACTAAATAGAAACTTCTTACCATAAAACTATAGTATATCCTAATAATATGAGTCAACCATTTTAAAATTATAACTTTTTTATTATTAATATTTTGAACGATTTGCTATTAGGTCTACCAATATATGTTTGGTAGTGAAAATGTCGCCGTGTGAGAATGAAACCTACAACAATCGCGAATACATAATAGCGAAAATAAATAAATGCAGTTGGACATTGTGTAACGCCGAATATATTAACTAATTTTTTTCAGCTTTACGCGGTATCACACATTTTGCAGGATAGGCGGAAGGAGCCAAGTGTTAAGACACTACTCTTTCCGCCGAATTCTGGAGTGTCGAGTGGCGGAATTAAACGCCACGCTTTGCCTCTAAAACAGAGGGAAGATATGAAAATATTAAATATTTCGAGTGGAAATCGAACCGACAACCTGCCGTTAAATTTCTCCTCTAAGTAAATTTCTTTAAAAAACCATACAACTTCCATCATAACTGTTTCATACAATGATTTATTAATACGATTATTGTCCAGACAAATTTTGTTTTGTTTCGCGTCCCAGTGAACACTGTATGTGAAATACATCAAAAGCTCCGTGTTTTAATTTATTCATTACTTAGCTTTCCTATTGCGGTGCTTTTCCTTGAAATCAATGTCCATTTGATCCAATAGAATGATTTACGTAATTAAAAATTATGTTTTAATATTAAAAATGAAGGGCGCGGCGTTGATTTCTGCCATTCGACACGTAATGTTTCGAAAATTGGGCGCAATGTGGCGTACGGTGTTTTTAACATTAGTCTTCCTCTTTCAACTCAGCACTGCGGGATACAGCGTGAAGTTAAAAAAAAGAAATGAATAAACAATTCTGGACTTCCTTATTATAATATCAATGTTTTATACATTGATTCCTAAATTATAGATATTCTCTTAAGTCATAATTGAGTAAACTTCTTTACGGTATTCATTATTCAGCTTCAGACGGGTTCTCCTAGAGAATATATCCTCAACTGTTTGTTGATTAATCCAACGCACACGTATTTTGTCTTATCAGAGTGGGAACGTAAATATAACTCCTTTCCTCGTTTAAGAATCGAACCTACATCCACTGTGTTTGCAGTCAGAAGGGAGAAGCTCAGAATTAGTCTCGATGGTCTCCAATGTACACAAGTAAATGGACCTTTTCTTCTGAATCTCTTTAGTTTTCTTTATCCTTTCTTAAGCAAATTAAATTGTTGTGTATATTAAGAGAAATGGACCCGTTAAATACGATCCATAAGCGCACTGGTGTTCACTTACAAAGTCAGCATTTTTTTATATAATTTTTTTTACAAGCGTAGCGTTTGGCGCTCCGTTCTCTCTGACTACCCCGCTAGGGATAAAGCGTGAAGCTAAGTTAAGTTAAGTTTATAGGATCGTTTTTGCACAAGAAAATGTAGAAAGTATGCTGGTTATAATGAATACGGGAAGCGAGTCGGGAAGTTAGCTAAGCTTGATTTAGTAGATTCTATTCTTAATCAAACTACTGTTAAATTAAAAAAAATATTGTGTCAAACTATACTCGAATGTACGTTTATTTCAAGCTAAGCAGAATATTTGTCTATACTAACCATATGTAAGATGAGCCCGTCGTGGCACAGGGACTCCAGCGTGTGAGTAAACGCGGTGATTTTGTGTTCTATTCCCAGTTGGGTTAATCAAATATTTAATATTTTCACTTGCTTGTTCGTTATAACACGGCAAAGTATGACGTTAAGTCAACCGCTTCTCAACATGCAATGCATCAAGAATTCGGCAGAAAATGAGAAACAGAAATGTCTTAAATGGGAAACGGAGTGTCTTAGCACTAGATCCGGAGGTTCAAGCCTGCCGACCCTGCTATGTGCAGAACACAATGTGAAGCTTAAAAAAGTAATACTATAGCAGCTGATGGAATGTGCCAATCTGGTAAAAAAAATGCAACTGGTTCAAATTGAAAAATAGTTTTTGTGTTGGATAGTGCATTTGTGAAAATCAATATTACTTCACGTCAATGTAACGTTTCAACGTAAGCTACTGTACCCGTGGTATAGGATATTTAAACAGCATTTTAATTTTTTGATTGATTCGATACGGTTAGATAAAGTGCGGTTTTAAGTTTTGCCACCGAGCAGACATTGCGGCTTACAAACCTGAAACGTAACTAAACTTAGTCATATCGTCATGGTAATGCATGATCTTTACGGTTCACTAAATAGGTAAATAAGAAGTTATGTCGGGAATTAAAAATCGAAAATGAATAATACAACAAAGTAGTCGAAATGAGATAATGGCATACATCCTGGACTCATCCTGGACAGGCGGCACACGGGGGCACGGGGGCTAGTCAGTGTCTTGTTTCGCTTGTCAGAATTACTCCATTGTTGTTATGTCCAACATTAAGCCGGTTTTTATTTTATCATATAAGAGAATGTTTTCATGTACACTTTATATTATGCCTTTTCATATATTTTTTATGAGGGTGTCGTGGCTTCGATTCCCACTCGGTGCCAAAAATACAAAGCAAGGCGACTTCCGCTCTAAGCATAAAGTTTTTTTGCTTCGCTGCTATATATCAGATATAGTATATATTTATATATAAAACTTTCAAAAGGGACATAAACGGACAACAAGATCGAATGACTATATGATATAGATCTTTTCGTAAATTTGTACTACCTGTAGATGCTAGCTGCCAAATTTCTTAATTCTATGTCAATCGGAACTACCCTATTAATTTTGATTCCCTTTATAGTGTCGAAATATCCGTTTTGCGATATAAACGGATATTTATATATCTTGTATATATCTTGTTCTCTCAGGTAATCAAGTGACCGTAGATCTGAGTATATGATATCTCATTTCATTTCAACTCGATATCTCCAAGCATTCCTGAGATAAAGGTTCTTGACAGACAGATAAAGTAAAAAAGTGGTCTTATAAGGGTTCCTTTTTTACTTTTTTTTGTTTTATATAAAATTTAGTTTTATATAATAATTAAATTTACCCAATATATATAAATAATTATATATATAGGGTAAATTAGTGGAGTGAGGATAGGATGCATCGAACTCAAAGCTCTAAAGCTCTTCAACGTCAGTCGTCCCCGTCGCGTCGTGTTGGCTGGTACGTTTGCCTGTTCGTGACACTCGCGCGTTCTTGTCCCAGAACTTCTTTGTATTTTGGTAAATATTATTATAATTTTAGCTAAATTTGATTTATTTGTGTTTTTTTTCTCATTTAAATTAGTAGTTTATTGCAAAATAAAAGCTTTGCGAAAATCTTCATCGGTCTGTCTATTATAAATAATTTTGTTATTTTCATACATTTCTGCTAAGAACGTTATTTGAATTATTTATTGTTAGCAATATATGTTTATGTTAGGGCTCATTTAAAATTTTCAAAATGTTTTTTGTGTAAGTTAATTTATACTACTATTATTTATATTCAAGTAAGCTTTTAATAAAAATTTAAAAATAACTTCAAATCCACTCTATCTATGCTATATATAATAAAAAATTTACAGATCGCTGTCTGTACATGAGTATATTAGAAAATAATGAGCTTATGTGCCTGCATGCAATTATCGGTTACGACGGTATAAATTTAAAGAAAGGAGATATAAATTCAACAAGGTTGTTACAAAAAAACTCTTTTGTTAACTTGGTTGGTATGATGATTTATATGGTGAATAATTAAAAAAAAATAAGTTTCCAAAATTTTGAAACAAAAGATCTAATAAAAGCACAGGTTATGTTTAAAAAATCTACATCTATGATGGCATAGTAATAATGAAGTGTCATCGTGTTTTTTTTTGTATTCATCAAATTTCATTATTTTTTTCTGGAACCAATATGAGGAACGGGGTGTCTTAATACTAGGTTCCCTTTGCCTACCCTGCTGTTTGCGGGATACAGCGTGAAGCTGGATCCCAATATATAAGAAAAATAAAACAAAAACATAATTTGATGTCAAGAAAATTCTTTACCCTTTGTAATTTAAGCTAATTATTCTGTATTTGTGGTTAAAGAGTTTATTTATTTCTCAAAAGAAATTACATTTCACTTAAAGAGAAATACAAAGTTACTTATCTTAAATATGATATCTTAAATATATTATTAAATGTGAGCGTCGGAATCAGCAAACATAGTAAAAACAGAAAGAAAACAATATCAAATATTCAATAAACAGTATACACCTATGTAAGTTAAAGAGTGGGTATATTAAAATAATTTAGTAATATTAGCTTTGATAAAGTGAAGTTAACCCACATTTGAAAAAGTTACAATACATTCGGTCGGATTCTATTTTCTTTTTTATAAGATATTCCTTTAATTTAGTTTTAAAATTATAAAAATTTTTAGATGTTTTTATATCTTGAGGTAATTTATTGTAAATTTGTGCTCCTTCATAAATAATAGATTTTTTGCCATAATCGGTTCTTGTTTTTGGTAAGTATAAATTACTTGCACTTCTAAGTGGTCTATTTCCTTTTTGGTTCATTTGTAAGAAAAGATAACTCAGACTGTAAGTTCTTTTGTAAAATTTTACGAATAAGAATACATGTATAATATTGATATAGTTGATGAATATTTAAAATTTTAGTTTCTTTATATAGCTTATTTGTAGATGTTAATGGCTTAAAATGGAAAAGGAGTTTTATTATTTTATTTTGAATAATTTTCAAAGATTTTAAGTTAATTTTAGATGCAGCTCCCCATATTTCTACAAGATAAGTTAGATTTGATTGAACTAGTGAGTAATATATGGTATAGCACACACTACGAGGCAGCCAACGAAAGATACCGCGCAACGAGCCAAGTAGTTACGATAATTTAGATTTGATATTTTCTACATGCACTGTCCATGTCAGGTCACTGTCCAAGATTAGACCCAAATATTTTTCTGAATTAGTTTTCTTGATCTCTATGTTATTTATAGAAAGTGGGGTAAAATATTTTATTTTTTTATTTTTAGCCTTAAATATTATATAGTGAGTTTTTTGTATATTTATTGTTAAAAGATTACTTTGAAACCATCTGTTTAATGTATTAAGATCTTGTTGGGCGTGTTTCGAAATATCTTGTAAGGAGTGCCCAAAGTAAAAAATACTCGTGTCATCTGCATAAAGTGTAAGTTCGCCATGAAGTGACAATTCACTGATATTATTAATATATATTAAGAATAATAGAGGCCCGAGTATTGAGCGTTGGGGAACACCGAAAGTAATCATATGTGAGGCACTCTGATATTTATCAATTTTAATTATTTGTTGACGATTCGTTAAGTAAGATTCTATCAATTTGTAAGCGGTACCGGTTATTCCTATTCCATTAAGTTTCCTTAATAGAATGGGGTGACTTACAGTGTCGAAGGCCTTTTTCAAGCTATAAATATTCCTAAGCCTATATGTTTGGCATCTATATTTCTTCTAATTTTCGTCACTATATCTATTGTTGCACATAAAGTATTTGAATTCGTTTTAAAACCATACTGACGTCTAAAAATGAACCCAATCTGGGATAAATATTTATCTAGTCGACTGTAAATTACTTTTTTAATATTTTTGAAATAACAGGCAAAACAGAGATGGGCCTATAATTACCGGGGTCAGATTTTACACCAGACTTGTATATTGGAGTAACTTTTGCAATTTTCAAAGTATCTGGAAACGTGCCTTCATCTATACATTTATTAATGCAGTCTGACAATTCTCCAACAATGTATGTCTTCAAACATTTTACTACTTTTGTACTTATACCATCTAATCCAATACCTACGTTTGAGTCTAAATTATCAATAATTTTAGATATGTCGCTTCTACTACAATGTGCTAATGTTGATAAATTATTATTATATTTATGATTACTTACGGTAAAAATTGTACTATTATGAAATTTATTAGGAATCTTACTAGCCAGCACGGAACCAATGGTGGCAAAGAATTCATTAAAATATTCACCAATTTTCGTACCATCAGTAATTAAACCTATACTAGTCATTAGTTGCGGAGGCACACACTTTGATTTTATTTTATTATTAGATAATATATATTAATATAATAAAGCGGAAGAGTTTGTTTGTTTGCCACCATACTTTTTTAGGTTTATTTTTACATCTCGCAAAAGAGTTAACGTAAAAAATACTTTTATGTTTATTTATGTTGGTTGCCATAACAGTCTTCTGTCTTGCATAATCTCTTTCCAAGTCAGAATTATTTGGATCCATTTTAAATTTGCGCCATGCCTCATTTCTTGATTCAATATCTGCTAAAATGTCTTTATTTATCCAGTCCGCTTGTGGCAAATTTTGTATTTTAGACTTGATCACCGTATGTTTGTCTTTTATTTGCCTAATGGCTTTATGGAGATTAGTATATGAGAGTCCGAGTCGAAGGGATGAATTGCAGCATTTTTTAATAAAGAATCGTAGTTGATAGCTTCATACTGAATTCGTTTGGGTGGTTCCAGTTTATATTTTTTCATTGCAAGAAATATGTGCATGTGATCCGAGATTGCAGAATCAGTCAAAGCTAGGTGGTAAATTTTGTCCTTAAGATTTGTTATTATGTGATCTAAGATAGTATTACTAGAAGCTGTATTACGAGTTGCAAATTCTTTGTCTATTTTGTTCAATATAGTGTATCCACATTCTGTCAGCATAGCTTTGCATCGTGTAACTTCTTTATTACTAGATAATAAGTTTAGATTAAAATCACCAAACACAATAGCTCTTTTTTTTTGATTAAGTTCTTCTTCAAGGTCATTTATAAATTCATTAGTATTCGTATCACCTGGCTTGTAGATTATTCCAATATCAAGATTAAGCTCTTTTACGTGAATCCATAGGTAGTTGTTGCCGTTAATATATTTTTCACTAATGTATCTATGTTCTAGGCTGTCATGTACAAAAATAGACACTCCACCACCTCTTCCAGAGGTTCTATAATTAAAATAATGAGTGTAATGAGGTATTTGTATTCTGTTGGCCTCTTGTTCAGATTTTATCCAAGTTTCAGTTAGTAAA